>QNTS01008381.1:0-19692 GCA_003317085.1 Hucho hucho | reverse complement strand
GGGGGGGGGCAATGGTGAGGGCGTTGCAACCAGTCCAGTCCCCAAACACGATGGGGGTCCCCCAAGGCTAAGTGTCAAGTCCGGTTCTATTCCTTATTCTTAACGTTAAGAATGTCTCCTCTTCCCTCTCACTGAATCTCTGTGGATGCTCGTCTCCCCAGGTTTCCACTGCCTCAGGTACTGTAGGGCCTGTCGAGTCAAAACCAGATTCCATTAGTTGAAGGCTGACAAGGTATAGGAAGTTAAACAATATTCACCTGTTAGAATAGCACAATCCAGATACAGTACTATGGGCATATTAATTTCTACATTTCAGTATCCCCATGCCAAACAGGTCTATTTGCTGTCAGTAAACACACACATGCTTATCACTCTTCCTGTCTGTGACACTCATGCAAGACAAGGGATTCACGCTGCAGTGGCAAGGGACTTCCTGTCATAATGGCAACACCCACTGAAATATCAGGACCCGGGTCAACTGTCCCTCAGAAAAGAGCTGCAGGCATACTACGGGGATTCTCTTCTCCATCCGTCACAGTAAACACTATTCAACTGTTACCAAATCATTATCTAATGTAAGCTACATTGACCAGTCAGTCTTACAAATGGATTTGATTCAGGATTGAAAGACAAGACATTTAGGACTGTGACATACAATACCTAAGAGCCCTGTGCAACATGGTGGTTTCAACAGGTGATTGATTAATAATGAAACTTTTATTTTGATAAAAGTAATCAGTATTAGCACTGAATTCAACTAGGTTGAGTAAGATCTCAATTATTCTTTGATGTACCGGTAATTCTATTCCTATATAACCAGACAAGGACATTCTATCCCCAAACGAGTACCTACCCCCTTGGATCTTTGTAAAACCCCAAAATATGTAGAGGTAAAAGAAAGAGGTTTGGGTATACTGTATCTCTTTACAAACTGAACTTGACTTTGAACCAGGAGGTCAAGATAAAGATAGTGTGAGAGAGAGAGAGAGAGAGAGAGAGTGTGAGTGAGTGAGTGAGAGTGTGTGTGCGGGGTAAAAGCTTTTTCTCCAGTTTTTTAACTGTAGGTCTACTTAAAGATGCCTGGCCTGAGAACAACACCGGCCATTGATTTACAGTGTTCTGTTATAGCCTCAATACAACAGGGCAACAGGCATGTTAAATAAAAATGTGTGACTATCCAAATGAATATCCTGAAAAGAGGTGGTCATTGAATGTGTACTAATGTGTCCAATATCCAATCTTGATTAATGTGATTTTTAAAGAGTAGGGACATTGAATGTAGCCTAATTCTAAAATGAACATTCTCAATATTTTCTATTGAGGCATTATTTTTGTCTTCCAGTACGCCACCGTCTCGACGGAAACATCTGTAATGCAACAATGTAAGTAACATCTGCATTTAACATTTAGCACGACACACTGTCGCGAGTTCTCAACNCAGGTCGCCTAGCGGCAGGACAGGTCGCCTAGCGGCAGGACAGGTCTCCTAGCGGCAGGTCAGGTCGCCTAGCGGTTAAGAGATTTGGGCTAGTAACTGAAAGGTTGCTGGTTAGAACATGTTCAGTTCTGTCAGTGTAAAGGCATGTCATCACCTGTCAGCAGTGCTGTGAATAAGCCCCACTTGTTACAACAGGCTACGCTGGGTGCAGACAGAGAGAACCCAGAACTGACAGGAATTAATGAGCCATTTCAAATGATGGATCATGACCACACTGACTGTATCAATATTCTGACTGTATAGTGCAATTGCCACATAGTAATGATTAAATAGGCTAGTATTAATTTGAATTATTATGGATTTATAAAAACTAAAAAGAAAGTTAATTACATTATACACAGGTCCAACGACATGTAGTCATTGCACTGTTATCAGAAATAAACACAATTTACAAAGCAAGCCTTTCTGGGAAGTAACACTTGTTAGTATGCCAACACACGCTATTACACCCATTCTAGTCTGGCCTTCTCTCATCCCAACAATAGAATAAACAAGGACCTAAAAATAAAGGAGAGGGAGGAGGAAAGAGGGAGGGAAAAGAATGAGCTCAATAGCAGCACATGCCAGAAGTCCACTTTCCCTCAGAGACCCCATTAATTGTTAGGGAGGGTTCTGGAGTTACCATAGAGATATGCTGTGGAGGGATACAATCTCCTTATTTGACTTAATGCCAATTCTACGACGACAACGACGTGACTACTACTACAACAACAGTTTTACAGGACCCTTAAGGTTAAACACAAGGTGAAAGTGTATGGGTGCTTGGGACAGCCTTGATCATTTCTGATCTGGTAATAGCGGAGTGCTTCTTGTTTCGCTTTTCTTTTTATATGAAGTTACACATTTCTATGAGCCAGACTAAGGTTGAACCCAGCCTAACCTACGTCTTCTTAATCCTGATTCAAGAGGTAATGTCTAATGACAGAGCAGTCTTTGTCTGAGCATGTCTCGTGTCTGGACTGAAGTCTAGCCCTCCAGATAAGCACACCGTCGGGACTATTTGGGTCACCCACTTCAAAACAACAGATAAGGCCAGAGTCATTCCTTCTTCCACCCCCTCACCATCTACCTGAAAAATTTCTAAGGTGACTGACGGTAGCAGAGGGCTCTCTTCTCACTAGTGTTGTTGACTGGCTGAAGAATGAACTAATGATACCCATGTCATCCCATGCCATGCATCTTGAGGATCCACAGCTGGCATGGCTGAACTAACTTCAACTAGTGAAGTTGTAGATATGGTGGTGTGGTCAATCTAATATCCAAACTCTTGGGAGGCAGGTAAACATGTTTAAAAAAATCAGGCAAACCCTTCATCTTGACCCATTGACATTGGAGCTGTAAAAGCAGGGCTAGCACGGCAGCTAAAAAGTTACTTTGTGTTCCAGTAATTTCTCAGCAGGGACAAACTCACCGGTGGAGGTTTGGCAACCACGCAGCAGCCAATCTTGTGCCAGAACTCGCTCATCCTTGCTGTGCTGCTGCTTTGCTCTGAGTGGGTCCGGAGGCCCTGGTTCTCTCTGGACGCCCTGCAGGCAGCGGAGGACGTGGTGGAGAACAAGAACGCCGCTTGGGGGGGGNGCAGGCATACTACGGGGATTCTCTTCTCCATCCGTCACAGTAAACACTATTCAACTGTTACCAAATCATTATCTAATGTAAGCTACATTGACCAGTCAGTCTTACAAATGGATTTGATTCAGGATTGAAAGACAAGACATTTAGGACTGTGACATACAATACCTAAGAGCCCTGTGCAACATGGTGGTTTCAACAGGTGATTGATTAATAATGAAACTTTTATTTTGATAAAAGTAATCAGTATTAGCACTGAATTCAACTAGGTTGAGTAAGATCTCAATTATTCTTTGATGTACCGGTAATTCTATTCCTATATAACCAGACAAGGACATTCTATCCCCAAACGAGTACCTACCCCCTTGGATCTTTGTAAAACCCCAAAATATGTAGAGGTAAAAGAAAGAGGTTTGGGTATACTGTATCTCTTTACAAACTGAACTTGACTTTGAACCAGGAGGTCAAGATAAAGATAGTGTGAGAGAGAGAGAGAGAGAGAGAGAGTGTGAGTGAGTGAGTGAGAGTGTGTGTGCGGGGTAAAAGCTTTTTCTCCAGTTTTTTAACTGTAGGTCTACTTAAAGATGCCTGGCCTGAGAACAACACCGGCCATTGATTTACAGTGTTCTGTTATAGCCTCAATACAACAGGGCAACAGGCATGTTAAATAAAAATGTGTGACTATCCAAATGAATATCCTGAAAAGAGGTGGTCATTGAATGTGTACTAATGTGTCCAATATCCAATCTTGATTAATGTGATTTTTAAAGAGTAGGGACATTGAATGTAGCCTAATTCTAAAATGAACATTCTCAATATTTTCTATTGAGGCATTATTTTTGTCTTCCAGTACGCCACCGTCTCGACGGAAACATCTGTAATGCAACAATGTAAGTAACATCTGCATTTAACATTTAGCACGACACACTGTCGCGAGTTCTCAACCCCAAAAACGTTCACTCAATCCAGTCACTCCGAAATTAGCATAGCAATACATTTACAACTAGATCCATACCACAATTAAACAACCAATTTCAACCAATGTGTCTTTACCGTAACATCAATGTGGAATCTGCTTTCTCCCTCAAACGAAAATGATATCTTTAAAACGGTCAGCTCACGAGTCGAGATCTGGTAAAGTAAAACGTATCTTATGTTCTGCAGTAGGCAACACTCCTCCTTCTCAGGCTTTTACAGTGGCAGAACTATAGCGCCACAACAGGCTAAGGAATGCATTGCACAATCTGGGATATTTTCTGCAACGCTGCAACCTGGTCTCAGAGCATTCAGAGCATTTCGTATTACTCTGTACATAAATCTGAGACACTTAATTTAGTATGATATGTTATGTTTCGTATAGAAATAAATTAATTTGTGGATGTCCATCACCCATTTCATATGATATGTTACGAATTACAATTCGTATTATATGTTACGAATTTGCAAAACTAACTATATGTTACGAATTACTAAAATGTATGATATATTAACAATTCTAGGCAGGTGGCGAACTGGCTAGCTGGCTAACGTTAGCTAGACTAGGAGTTAGGGGTTGGGGTTAGGTTAGGGTTAGGTTAGCTAAAACAGTTAAGGTTAGGGGAAGGGGAAGGGTTAGCTAACATGCTAAGTACATTACATTACCAAAATTATGTGGACACCTGCTTGTCGAACATCTCATTCAAAAATCATGGACATTAATATAGAGTCGATCCCCCATGTGCTGCTATAACAGCCTCCACTCTTCAAGGAAGGCTTTCCTAACGCAACAGCGCCTCTTCAACCTCAAGAGGCTGAAGAAATTCGTCTTGTCACCAAAAACACTCACAAACTTTTACAGATGCAAAATCGAGAGCATCCTGTCGGGCTGTATCACCGCCTGGTACGCAACTGCTCCGCCCACAACCGTAAGGCTCTCCAGAGGGTAGTGAGGTCAGCACAACGCATCACTGGGGGTAAACTACCTGCCCTCCACGACACCTACACCACCCGATGTCACAGGAAGGCCAAAAAGATCATCAAGGACAACAACCACCCGAGCCACTGCCTGTTCACCCCGCTATCATCCAGAAGGCGAGGTCAGTACAGATGCATCAAAGCTGGGACCGAGAGACTGAAAAACAGCTTCTATCTCAAGGCCATCAGACTGTTAAACAGACATCACTAACATTGAGTGGCTGCTGCCAACATACTGACTCAAATCTCTAGCCACTTTAATAATAAAAAATTGGATGTAATAAATGTATCACTAGCCACTTTAAACAATGCCACTTTATATAATGTTTACATATCCTACATTACTCATCTCATATGTATATACTGTACTCTATACCATCTACTGCATCTTGCCTATGCCGTTCGGCCATCAACTCAAATCTCTAGCCACTTAATCATTAAAAATTGGATGTAATAAATCTATCACTAACCACTTTAAACAATGCCACTTTATATAATGTTTACATATCCTACATTACTCATCTCATATGTATATACTGTACTCTTTACCACCTACTGCATCTTGCCTATGCCGTTCAGCCATCTCTCATCCATATATTTTTTATGTAGATACTCTTATTAATTCCTTTACACTTGTGTGTATAAGGTAGTTGTTGTGAAATTGTTAGATTACTTGTTAGATACTACTGCATGGTCAGAACTAGAAGCACAAGCATTTCGCTACACTCGCATTAACATCTGCTAACCATGTGTATGTGACAAATACAATTTTATTATATTTGTAGCATTAAGATTTCCCTTCACTGGAACTAAGGGGTCTAGCCCGAACCATGAAAAACAGCCCCAGACCATTATTCCTCCTCCACCAAACTTTACAGTTGTCACTATGCATTGGGGAAGGTAGCGTTCTCCTGGCATCTGCCAAACCCAGATTTGTCCGTCGGATTGCCAGGTGGTGAAGCGTGATTTATCACTCCAGGGAAGGCATTTCCACTGCTCCAGAGTCCAATGGCGCTGAGCTTTACACTACACCAGTTGACGCATGGCATTGCGGATGGTAATCTCAGGCTTATGTGCGGCTGCTCAGCCATGGAAACCCATTTAATGAAGCTCCCAACGAACAGTTATTGTGCTGACGTTGCTTCCAGAGGCAGTTTGGAACTCGGTAGTGAGTGTTGCAACCGAGGACAGACAATTTTTAAGCGCCAGGCGCTTCAGCACTCGGCGATCCCGTTCTGTGAGCTTGTGTGGCCTACCATTTCATGGCTGAGACGTTGTTGCTCCTAGACGTTTCCGCTTCACAATAACAGCACTTATAGATGGTCGGGGCAGCTCTAGTGTGGCAGAAATTTGACGAACTGACTTGTTGGAAAGGTGGCATCCTATGACGGTGCCACGTTGAAAGTCACTGAACTCTTCTGTAAGATCATTCTACTGGAAATGATTGTCTATGGAGATTGCATGGCGGTGTGCTCAATTTGATACACCTGTCAGCAACGGATGTGGCAGAAAGAGCCAAATCCACTCATTTGAAGGGGTGTCCACATACTTTGATATATATATAGTGTAGTTGCTAGTAGTTTAAAATGAGCTAATTAGCTAAAATGCTAAAGTTGTCCGTGATGAGATTCAAACTCGCAACCTTTGGGTTGCTAGACGTTCAAGTTATACACCCACCCATCCATCCATCCATCCATCCCGACCAACCACTCTACTTTAAATAACCATATGTCTTATGTAACCATACCAAACATAATATATCATACTAATCTGAGTGTCCCAGATTTACTTTTACTATGTTACGTCTAGTCTATGAGCCCAGACTGCAATGCAAGGCTCATTTCAATAATAGTAGGTCTATCTACAGTGCATTCGGACAGTAGTCAGACCACTTGACCTTTTCCAACTTCTAAAATGGATTAAATGAAAGGTTCACCATCCAACAGGACAACGGCCCTAAGCACACAGCCAAGACATTGCAGGAGAGCTTCAGGACAAGTCTCTGAATGGCCTTGAGTGGTCCAGCCAGAACCCAGATTTGAACCCGATCGAACATCTCTGGAGACCTGAAAATAGTTGTGCAGCGACGCTCCCCATCCAACCTGGCAGAGCTTGAGAGGATTTGCAGAGAAGAATGGGAGAAACTCCCCAAATACAGGTGTGCCAAGCATGTAGCGTCATACCAAAGAAGACTCCAGGCTGTAATCGCTGCCAAAGGTGCTTCAACAAAGTACTGAGAAAAGGGTCTGAATACTTATGTAAATGTGATATTTACGTTTTTTATTTGTAATAAATTTGCTAAAAATTCTAAACCTGTTTTTGCTTTGTCATTATGGAGTATTGTGTGTAGATTGATGGAGAAAAAAACGATTTAATACATTTTAGAATAAGGCTGTAACATAACAAAATGGGGAAAAAGTAATTGACTATATTCTTGAAGAATATGATTTAGGTTAGGTAGCCAGCCTACAGATGTCTCATACAACTCCGTTCCACGTTAGAAGAGAATAGAGTATACGTGTAGTCTTCTGGTCAAATGCATTGTCATGAGAATTGAGACTAAAACTCCCTTTCCCAAACAGGCCTTCACATCAGAAGGTTCTTCACTGACACCTGGTGAAATAAAAGGGTATAATGAAAGGGAGACGAGGTTTCCTATTACCATAGGAACAATAATAAACACGGAAGTTAATACAGTAGGCTATGGATGTTTTAAACTGGGGGAAATAGCCAACACCTAACTGCATACAGGTGAGTTTATTTGACAAAGTGGCAATAGTGAAATAGAATAAGCTAGCCAGGACTCTGCTTTCAATAATCCTACACTGTAACAAGTGCGACGTGCTGCTATCTGACTCTGTCTCCCCTGTAAAATATGTATTTATTTATTTTCATCTGAATTGGGCAAACGTACATAAAATAAGGAAAAGCAACATGTTTGTGTTTTGCTGAATTTTGCAGTCAATTCTCCTGTAAGAATCCCGCAACAAGATGCCCAAGTTTGAGGAGCTGGAAGCCCATTCATCCTGCCATGTCCACTCCCCCTCCACTCCTATAACTCCTGTCCCCAGCAACCTGATTGCCAAGAGATACAGCATCCTACAGAGATTGGGCAGAGGGAGTTTTGGCACTGTTTACCTCGTACAAGACGCTAGAGCAAGGGATGGGGAGAAACTGTGAGTATGCCTCCTGCTGTTGTCCTGCGCTGCTCTTCACATGTGAACTGCCCAGTGCTTACCTTGCCCTCTATTAGAAATGGGTAAAATCTTTCATATTGCTTACACCTCTCCAATCCTTTTAGATAAGTGTGCTGGGAATCGAGACCAATGACTAACGGTGTAGGTAGGGGTGGTTCCTTTACCGTTGGTGCTCAATTAAAACAGCAGTTCTGTGTTCATCCTCTTGGTGGCAGCATTAGCCTGGGTACAGCCTTAGAGCCCCTCACTTCTCGTCTCTTCCCCTCTCTCTTCCCCCCTCTCTTCTCTCTCTTCTCTCTCTCTCCCTCATCATATCCCCATGTATGTGGGAGAGAATGTTTGCTCTGAGCAGCTGGCTCTGTGCTAATCAAACATATAAAATGTAACTGCATTACATTTAACTACATTGCAGAACCCAAGGCATTATCTGGACGAACTAGAGACTCAACATGAAGAGATTTGGCACTCTGGACTGAGTTTAATTGAATCCACTATAATGGGTATATTCATCCACTGTCTGGAACATATACTGTAGAGTTACAACATCAGCGTATGTCTATTAATCCAATAGGCTTTGATGGACTGCTTTTCCCACACAAGTCTGTACATACATGTAGCAGTGAGAATAGATTTCCCAGGAGGGATAGAGGAGGGAGGAGAGTATGTGTCTGTGTGTGTCGGGGTGTGTGTCAGTGTGTGTGTGTGCGTAATGTCGGTGTGTGTGTGTGCCAGTCATGTTTACCTCCTGACCTTGACATAACAAACTCCTGGCTCACTGCTCAAATACTGGCCGCCCAAATCAAAACAGCACCAGGAGTTCATCAACTATGTCTACAAACACACATATATCGATAAGCCTAAGCCTAAATGGCAAGCACACAATGGTCTCACTACAAAGGACATACATGATGAAACTGGGTCTTGCCTGATCAACGTTGATGCATTATGCCTGCTGGCACAGTCCAGTGAGCCGGGCCCAGAGTCCTATGTCTCTTTGAGCACACAGATGCCACAGCAGGTACGCTTGGCTCCTGGGCAAGTATCAAGCCCCTGCCCTGTGCCAGACAGTAGGCTCTGAGGCTCCTTTGGCATATGATGCAGTGTGCTGCCTCCATAGGGTCTCAGTCTTTAAGGAGAGCGTGACAGTAGGCCATATTTAATCATGGGCCAGAATCCAATCGTTGCAGATAGCAGATTTGAATTGGAAAAAGTCCTCACTTTCATTCTCTGTCTCTCTGCCACACACACACACACACACACACACACACACACACACACACACACACACACACACACACACACACACACACACACACACACACACACACACACACACACACACACACACACACACACACACATACACACACACACANGCAAGGCTTTCAACTTGTTACCACAGCCCAGCAGTGCCCACTAACCCCCTGACCCACCACACACTGGCACAGCACTGCCACTAAAAACCACCGCCATTCACAGGGCAGGACAGCTCACCTCACTCACAGCACACATTAGCAAGTTAGCTATTACCAGGGAGGGAGGGAGAGTTCTCTAAAATGGTTTTTGTAGTTCAGATAAAATCCACTAAACATCTGAAATGAAATCTCTGAATCTTTTTGTTAGTATTATTACAATAGCATAACTCTTTTATAGGCAGATGTATAAAGAGTGCTAGCCAAGGGGCTGTATTTAGGATAGCAAAGCTGTATAGTTAATAGACCGATCATAGAGCATCTGCTTGATACAGTTCCTCCCTTGCTGTGTGCATGTGAGTGTGTGTGTGTGTGTGTGTATGTGTGTGTGTGTGTGTGTGTGTGTGTGTGTGTGTGTGTGTGTGTGTGTGTGTGTGTGTGTGTGTGTGTGTGTGTGTGTGTGTGTGTGTGTGTGTGTGTGTGTGAGTGAGTGAGTGCAGAACATATTCTTAAGCAGTTTGATCTTCTGCCTGAATTGGCTTTGTTCTGCCCATTGTAGCATATGGCTCCAGCTTACCAGATGCTGTGGTCTTTCTATTCTGACTCATTACAGCTCCGCTATACAGCAGTCTAATGCGCCCTCCAACAACTGATTGTCAGTTAGCTGTATTCAAGCTATATTTGGGATATATAGAGATATATGTGCCAAGGATGCATTTAAAGCAGTGTGTTCACGTACAGTATACACATTCATTTCTCACATTTTTCTCAGATCATATGACTGCAGATTGTGGGTTGGTGTTGGAAGCCACACCCTTTCCCTTACTGAAGACGTCAGGCATCACCAGCCCCTCTGCAGTAAAAATACATATCAAATCGTCATCTGCTATGATGATCAATGTCATCACTCTGCTCATGGATCACACCTGCTTTAAATAAGAGGACTTCCTGAATGTCTGATGTTTGTTTCCCTGGGGCAGCGGTGTCATACTCATCCCATGGAGGGCCTAGTGTCCGTGGGTTTTTGTTTTTTTCTTTTCAATTAAGACCTAGACAACCAGGTGAGGGGAGTTCCTTACTAATTAGTGACCTGAATTCATCAATCAAGTGCAAGGGAGGAGCGAAAACCTGCAGGAACTCAGCCCTCCGTGGAATGAGTTTGATATGTGTGCCCTGGGGGATTGATTTTGTTACCTGGACTGTCCATCAGACAGCCACATCCACCCTGAGAGACGACTGAGAGATTTCCTTTCCTTCACGTGAGACCAGTGTCAGTCAGGCTACTGTCTATCACATGCAATCATGACTCGTTTGTGTGTGTGGGGTTCTGAATGAATTTATTATGTCCAGACAGAATTCCTCCTGCACTTGCTGAAGCCAGTCACTCATGACTTCTGGTTTTTGCTACCCTTCTTGGCACTCAAGAAGGTAGCTATGCACATAGCAAGAAAGTATTTTTAAATTTATGTTTTGTTGAGCACAGTAGAGTAGGTAACCCTTCTTGGTTCCAGGTAGAACTCTTTAGGGTTCAATGTAGAACCCTCTGTGGAAAGGGTTCTACATGGAACCAAAGGGGTTCTACCTGGAACCAAAAGGGTTCTACTTGGAACCAAAGGGGTTCTACCTGGAACCAAAAGGGGTTCTTCAAAGGGTTCTCCTATGGAAACAGCCGAAGAACCCTTTTTGGTTCTAGATAGCACCTTTTTTTCTAAGAGTGTGCATGAGTCATGCACATTCATAGTGTGCTACGTGACCTTATTGACTTATTCTGGTCAACAAGTCCATCAATCTGACCTCTACTCCACTGTGTAATCACATACAGTAGATGGCTTTGAACAAGAAGAAACTGGACTTTAAAAAGAGCAGACTTCAAGGCTACAACAGAGAGAGCTGCCTCAGGGATACAGCTGTTTCACATCAGCCCAAGACAAATGGCCTTGTCTTCTTCCCCTTTATTAAGAATCCCCTCCTTATCGTTTAATTCCAACGTTAAAATGATTAACTCAGAATGAGGAGCGATGTATTCTTTGGCCTGTTTCATAAACAAGAGTGACAGGCAGCCAAGATAGGCAGAAATACTTTCCCCCTTTATTTATTTATTTATTCAGTTCCCCCCACCCATTCCATTAGTGTGTGCAGTATTCTGGAAAAATAATAATTGTTCCTTCTGTTAGCTCTGCTGTCAACAGTCACTGTACATGATCCCCATCCAAAACGTGTGTATTGAGTGTTTGTAAACACAGTCATTACTAACAATGCCTGTCTTTTCTAGATGGGTTATTGTGTGCTTTCTATGCTAATTACAAAGTCGCAGCTGATGTGCAATCAATACTGAGCAATTATTGTATCATGCACACATATCTAATTCATTACCAGCAGGCTTTTGGAGTCCTTCTCCAATGTGTAAATAAGTATCAGCCAATAGCAGGAGACTTCTTGCTGAAGCAAGCACACTAATTAAATGACGACCAGCTGACGTTGCTGTCCTTGCATACTTGAGTTGTGTGTACCCGCTAGCCCCCCCAAAAATCTGAACCTTTTGGGTGAGGACAAACAGCTTGGTAATATTTCCTTCTGGGCTGTGGATAGATGTGGTTGGCAGCGCCTCTCGCCTCTCGCCTCTCGCCTCTCGCCTCTCGCCTCTCACACTCTCCCTAGTCTCGCCTGGCACCACACATCCATTTAGCAATATCCCCGCCACTCATTTCCCTGCAATGCGAGGTCTTTCACTTGGAGAAGAGCAATATACGAACGGTACTAATGTGGATAGAACGCTTTTAAAGGCTCAACAAATGAAATTTAATTAGAAATCAAATCAGAAAAAAGAAGCCCTGGTTGCATATTGGGGACTGACTGACTGCTTCCAGGTGGAAGTGTTTACTGTACATGGATAGAGAGGGGTGATGCAGGTGTTCTTTACATGGAGCAGGTCTTGCCTGGTCTATTGCTATGCAAGGCCTACTGGAAGTGTTTCCATGCCAATAGTTGACTCCTGTTCACCAGTTCTTGTCTAACCGATTTCATAGACTTATAGTATAGACTTACCAGCTTGCAAGTTACTATTTATTACCATATTATTGTTTTATATCTGTATACACATACAGATCATTATATACAGTTGAAGTCGGAAGTTTACATACACCTTAGCCAAATACATTTAAACTAAATTTTTCACAATTCCTGACTTTTAATCCTAGTAAAAATTCCCTGTCTTAGGTCAGTTAGGATCACCACTTTCTTTTAAGAATGCAAAATGTCAGAATAATAGTAGAGAGAATTATTTATTTCAGCTTTTATTTATTTCATCACATTCCCAGTGGGTCAGAGGTTTACATACACTCAAATAGTATTTGATAGCATTGCCTTTAAATTGTTTAACTTGGGTCAAAGGTTTTGGGTAGCCTTCCACAAGCTTCCCACAATAAGTTGGGTGAATTTTGGCCCATTCCTCCTGACAGAGCTGGTGTAACTGAGTCAGGTTTGTAGGCCTCCTTGCTCGCACACGCTTTTTCAGTTCTGCCCACAAAATTTCTATAGGATTGAGGCCAGGGCTTTGGGATGGCCACTCTAATACCTTGACTTTGTTGTCCTTAAGCCATTTTGATAGAACTTTGGAAGTGTTCTTGGGGTCATTGTCCATTTGGAAGACCCATTTGCGACCAAACTTTAACTTCCTGACTGATGTCTTGAGATGTTGCTTCAATATATTCACATAATTTTCCTCCCTCAAGATGCCATCTATTTTGTGAAGTGCACCAGTCCCTCCTGCAGCAAAGCACCCCCACAACATGATGCTGCCACTTCACGGTTGGGATGGTGTTCTTTGGCTTGCAAGCCTCCCCCTTTTTCCTCCAAACATAATGATGGTCATTATGGCCAAACAGTTCTATTTTTGTTTCATCAGACCAGAGGACTTTTCTCCAAAAAGTACAATCTTTGTCAACTTAGTGTATGTAAACTTCTGGCCCACTGTAATTGTGATACAGTGAATTATAAGTGAAATAATCTCTCTGTAAACATTTGTTGATACAATTACTCGTGTCGTGCACAAAGTAGACGTCCTAACAGACTTGCCAAAACTATAGTTTGTTAATTAACAAGAAATTTGTGGAGTGGTTGAAAAAGAGTTTTAATGACTCCAACCTAAGTGTATGTAAACTTCCGACTTCAACTGTATATACACATACACATCATTATATATACTGTATATACACATACAGATCATGACATATACTGTATATACACATACAGATCATTACACACACATCATTATATATCCTGTATATACACATACAGATCATTACACACACACTCACATCATTACACACACATAATTATTTAAGCTGTATATACACATACACGCACACACACACACACACACACACACACACACACACATACCTCTGTCAGATTTAGGAAACCTCCCTCCCTCTCCCTCCCTCCTTCCTATTCATCCCTCCCTCCCTCCCTATTCATCCATCCATCCATCATCAATCCTCTAACTCACTCTCACTCTCTTTTCACTTTATTTTCCTCCTTCCCTCCATTCCATTCGTGCCACGTGTCTTTCTTTCTCTTTATTTTCCTCACTCCCCACTCTCTCCTCTCCTCTCTCCCCTCTCGCCCCTCTCACCTCCCCCTCTCCTTTCGCCCCTCTCCCCTCAGCTCTCTCGCCTCTCACCTCACCTCTCTCCCCTCTCCCCTCTCACCTCTCGCTTCTCTCACCTTTAGCCTTTTTCCCCTCTCCCCTCGCCCCTCTCCCAGTCTATATTGTAATTTGGACTTCTGGGATCCATCAGGACATGTACATCTGTTTTGGTTTATTCTTCATGTTACAGTTTTTTACAATCACTTTGGCACTAATTTCAGAACCTTGTGGTCATTTTTAAAAACACTAGACACAACACTCTAAATGGTCATCACTTGTAACACAGGCTGTCCAATGTTCGAAACATTGTATTGTGCATTCACATCTTCAAAGAAACCTGGCACTTGCAGAGTCATTGGTTCAAATAACTCATTTATCATGAAATACCATAGGAACATTAATTTAGATCACTCACACACAAGATACCAATAGTTTCAATGTGTAGTTGTTTGTACAATCATTAAATATTGTAGTACAAAATTTAATGATTACTTGTTTCGTTATGGTACTACACGTAAATACATCACTGTAAAAGGACTAGTAGAGAGAAAACTACAGACACAGTGGAATCATTGAACAAAATCTGAAATGTATTGATGAAATACAATAAAATCACAACATAATTAGCAAAAATAATTAGCTACAAAAAATTAAAAAACTACAGGAAAACGCGTCAACTGCAGTGTTCCTCACCTGGCTTACTGTAAAAAGCAAATCAAAGGATTGATTACTGTACTTCTATATTTCCATTAACCTTGTCTTGTGGATTTGGCCACAGGTTCTCATCCACATCACAATGGATGTTTTCATTAGCCAAACACCTTGGGAAGAATCTTCAGGCATGGCGAATCCAGGTTGATCTTCTGAGATTTGGTGGAATCATTGTAGCTGCCTCAGTCATTGTCATGCCATGATTTACGACATGGTCTACAACTATTGCTCGGATTTCATTGGATACTCTTTGCTGTTGCTGCCGCTGTCTTGGTCCGTGGCCTTGTCCTCTACCACGTTCTCCCACGCCTCTCAAACGAGGCCCACGACCACCTCTCAGAAGGGGTGCTTGTCCCCTGCCATTCCTTTGACCACCACATCTTCCTCGTCTTCCTCCTCCCACTGCTTGACCTCTATTGTGACCTGGATCACCTGCCAGCTCCATGTTTTCGCTATGTTGTTGTAGGTGGATACCACTCATTTCACTATATACTCGTACCACAATGTGAAATCAATCATCAGTAAAGAGTTAGCAGTATTGGAAAAGCAATTACAAGGGCCTGCATACATACACTCACCGGCCACTTTATTAGGTACACCTGTGTGTTAACGCAAATAGCCTTCTTCTTCGAACAGCGAATTATGTGGCTGCCTGCAACTCAATATATAGAGTATATAGAGTAGAGAGCTTTAGTTGTTGTTCGACCAAACATTAGAACAGGCAAGATGAGTAATCTAAGCAACTTTGACCGTGGTATGATTGTTGGTGCCAGACATGGTGGTTCCAGCATCTCAGAAACAGCTGCCCTCCTGGGATTTTTACACACTACAGTCTCTAGAGTTTACAGAGAATGGTGCGATAAACAAAACATTCAGTGAGCAGCAGTTCTGTGGGCAGAAACACTGTGTTAATGAGAGAGGTCAGAGGAGAATGTCCAGACTGATTCAAGCTAACAGAAAGGCCACAAATGCTCAAATAACAGCTGTTTATAACAGTGGTGTACAGAAGGGCATCTCTTAACGTACAACACCGTGAATAATTCAGGCTGTTGTGGAGGCAAAAGGGGGTCCTACCCAGTACTAGATAGTTGTACCTAATAAAGTGTACAGTAATGTCAAATCTGAAAACATGGTCTGGAAAAGTGGTACATGGGACCATAGAAACAGTGTCTGATAAAGAATGAAGAAATATTACATCCATACATAATGTAGTCCAATTGGTTCATGTTCCACGGTAATTGGTGTCAACGGAGCTCGTTATCCTGAAACTTTCATGATCTAAACATGGAATATTGTTTGTCAGTTTCCATAAAACTATGCATTAAGAGTAATGCAACAGTTATTTATCATTTTGATCAGTTGTATCAATTGATAGTTAGATAATTGTAATGAAATTAATAGACAGTCATCTCAGATGTAATGTGTGAATTGCATTTTGAAATGGTAATACTTTGATGTTATGTTGCGTCAGTTTAGAAAAGTTTAGAAAAATTTGCATTTTGATCATCGGTTGTGAGTTTTGTGTCTAGAGTTTTGAAAAATGGCATCAAGGTTCTGAAATTAGTGCCAAAGTGATTGTAAAAAACTGTAACAGTGACACAGACACCATTTTCAACATATACCTGTAAATCTTTGTAGTGATTTCTCATCTTGTTTTTCAGACTGTCATCGCCTTGTTACTTATAAGCTAGTGATGTGGCTAGGAGGAGCATAGGAATGCTACCAATGGTTTATTCCCCAGGATGAATGTCACGTTCTTGTGCAGAATTGGACCAAGGCGCAGCGTGCAGGGTTGAGTGAAACATATTTATTTCTAGAACTCACCAAAACAAAAGAAAGTACACAACGACCGTAACGCAGGTGTGGCACACACAGGTACACACACAACTACAAACATATAATATCCCACAACACAGGTGGGGGACTGAACAACCAACATAGAAAAACAACATAGAACCAAAACACACCCCTGAGCACATCCTGACCAAAACCACCATAGAGCAGCCAAAAGGGCTATCTATGGCCAGGGCGTGACAGTACCCCCCCCCAAAGGCACGGACTCCGACCAAAAGTCACTGGGGGGGGTCTCTCAGGTGGGTCCTCGCCTTTGGCGGCGGCTCCGGTGCGGGCCGTACCGGCCCGAGAAGACGCACTGGAGGCCCGGTACGTGGAGCAAGAACAGTACGTACCAGGCTGGGACGACATCTTAGAGGCCTGGTGCGTGGAACAGGAACAGTCCGTGCCGGTCTCTCGATGCGCACAAGGGGCCTGGTGCGCGGAACAGGGACTGGATGTGCCGGGCTCTCGATGCGCACAGGGGACCTGATGCGTGGAGCAGGGACAGGACGTGCCGGGCTCTCGATGCGCACAGGGGACCTGATGCGTGGAGCAGGGACAGGACGTGCCGGGCGCTCGATGCGCACAGGGGACCTGATGCGTGGAGCAGGGACAGGACGTGCCGGGCGCTCGATGCACACAGGGGACCTGATGCGTGGAGCAGGGACAGGACGTGCCGGGCTCTCGATGCGCACAGGGGGCCTGATGCGTGGAGCAGGGACAGGACGTGCCGGGCTCTGAAAACGCACAGGGAGCCTGGTACGTGGAGCAGGAACAGGTCGTGCCGGGCTCTGAAGACGCACAGGGAGCCTGGTGCGTGGAGCAGGAACAGGCCTTACTGGGCTGTGGAGACGCACCGGAGATACAGTGCGCAGAGCCGGCGCAGGATATCCTGGTACAAGGAGGCGCACCGGAGACCAGGAGCGCTGAGCCGACACCCTCTTTCCAGGCTGCACATTCCCCCTAGCTCAACAGATGCGGGAAGCTGGCATGTCGCGCACCGGGCTGTGAACTCGCACTGGTGACACCGTGCGCTTCACCGCCTCACACGGTGCCTTACCAGTGCGACGCTCCCTCTGGGAAGCACGGGGAGTTGGCCCAGGTCTCCAACCTGGCTCAGCCAACCTCCCCGTGTGCCCCCCCAAAAAATTTGGGGGCTGCCTCTCGGGCTTCCTCGCCAGCCGTGTTCCCTCGTACTTCCTCTCATAAAAGAGCCGCTCTGCCATCGCTCCCTCCAACTCCTCCCTGGGACGGCGATACTCCCCCTCCTGGCTCCAGGGTTCCTGTACGGTTGCACGCTGCTTGGTCCTGGTGTGGTGGGATATTCTGTCACGTTCTTGTTGAGAATTGGACCAAGGCGCAGCGTGCAGGGTTGAGTGAAACATATTTATTTGTTGAACTCACCAAAACAAAAGAAAGAACACAACAACCGTAACGCAGGTATGGCGCGCACACACAGGTACACACACAACTACAAACCTAAATATATAATATCCCACAACACAGGTGGGGGACTGAACAACCTAAATAGGATTCCCAATTAGAGACAACGACTAACAGCTGCCTCTAATTGGGAACCCAAACCAACATAGAAAAACAACATAGAACCAAAACACACCCCTGATCACGTCCTGACCAAAACCACCATAGAGCAGCCAAAAGGGCTATCTATGGCCAGGACGTGACAATGAAAGTGTGTGTGTGTGCATGGTGTGTGTGTGTGTGTGTGCGTGTGTGTGTTCCGTAATGTGGCTGTTCCAGGATTATACCAATGTGATCCAACTAACAGAGACAATAAGAGAATCTGGACACGCTACATGCTTAGTTATTCCCTGCAGGAACGGCTCAATGATTGATGTCATGTTCATGCTGCATGGCGATAACCCCTGTCCTGTGAGATTGAATGGAGGACTTTCTCTGAATTCTGAATGCCCTGCAATGTGATATTATGAGGGAGACAGAACAATTGCATAAAACAAAAAAGCAAAAAACAAAAGCACTGAGTCACATATACACATTTTTATATACTCAATCCATACTCTCAGTTATTTTTAATTTGCCAATCGTATTTATATTTCTGCTCAATTACCTTCTGTGAAATAATATGCTAAATGTGTAGAAGTGCAAAGGCATGGTAAAGTCGACTGTTTGTTTGTTACATAACCAATGTGCCCTTGAACAGTCCCCCTGCCAGCCTGCCTCTGGCTAGAAGGAGTTATCTATTCTAGAGGCTCCGTGTCACACCAACAGATGTGAGCCCTTCTGTGCCATTCTCTGGTCCTCTACATCAAGGGTTCTTAAACTTTTTCAGCTCAAGATCCAAATAAGAAATGGACCGTTCTCCCGTGACCCAAATCGTCCTCCAATGCCACAAATTAAGATGAAATAGTGTGTGATTATAGACGCATTCTGATAACTCGCGACCCACATGCCCAGGGTCCACTTTGGGCCTAGGCCCATAGTTTAAGAAACCCTGCTCTACGTCAATCTCTACCACCAAGGACAAGGTCACTAAACTGCAAACCATTTATCGTATCATACTGTATGCATGAGAACATGGGAAAGGTGATGGCATGATATCTAATGAAGCACAGTCTATGGAGGGTGACTTTGAACGACTCATTTATCACAATGTTCCACCAACATCTCCGCAACCAGCAGTCTTATATAGTGTTGGAAATTCTCACAAACAGCAGTCTTAGACAGTGTTGGAAATCTCCACAAACAGCAGTCTTAGACAGTGTTGGAAATCTCCACAAACAGCAGTCTTAGACAGTGTTGGAAATCTCCACAAACAGCAGTCTTAGACAGTGTTGGAAATCTCCACAAACAGCAGTCTTAGACAGTGTTGGAAATCTCCACAAA
>QNTS01008379.1:4485-22008 GCA_003317085.1 Hucho hucho | reverse complement strand
TGAGAGTGGTGAGAGTGGTGAGAGTGTTGAGAGTGATGAGAGTGGTGAGAGTGGTGAGAGTGATGAGAGTGGTGAGAGTGGTGTGAGTGGTGAGAGTGGTGAGAGTGATGAGAGTGGTGTGAGTGATGAGAGGGAGTGTGAGAGAGAACACAATCTGATTACATTCAGTTACTTTTTGATTATTTTCCCCTTAAGAGTCATTAGGAGAACACAAAAGGATCCATCAAATGCATGTTGTTCTCCCTCAGGCGGAACAAATTTAACCAATTTAATTTAAATGTGTGACTTTTTTCAATTACTGATTGTGACAAGCATTCTTTTGCAAAAGTATGTGTAATCTGATTGTAATATTGTAGCTGGTAACATAACTGATAAAGAGGCTGGCGCTCCCACTGACTGGCTGAAATAAATGATATTCGGAGTTTGAGTCTCTGCCTTAGCAGCGAGGCGAGAGAGCGGCTGGGCTCGGGAAGAGGTGCATCAGTAACAGAATCCCTGTTTACCAGCCAGCCGGTAATTAGTGATGTCAGTTTGTTAGAGCGTGAGGACAACGGAGAGGAGCGTCCAGTGGAAGAGAGAGTGGCGTGGAGCCGCCGGGGTGATAATGGGGCAGTGGGGCGTGAGGAGGCGATGACAAAGCCTTTACCGCTGCAGCGCGACCTAACCGGATAACATCACCTACACACACCGAGGAGTCTTTTTTCACGAGTCTTACCGAGCCTGCACTCTCTGGGCCAGTGCTACTGGATGAGCGAGTTACCGCGCTAAACTAGCGATCTGCTCTATCTTGGCTACACCCAGAGAAGGGTGGATGAGGCGGGTGGTATGAGGGTCCACTGCGCCCACTCTGGATTCTAACGTCACCGTCTATCTGGGTTCAGGATAGGCTATCGCTGCTCTTGGCTGCCTTCACTGGATCTCTGCCTTCATTTATCCATGTAGGTTAGTTTGACTTCTGTCGTCTATCTATAGAGCTGTCTCTGTATAAGTACCATTATCTCCCGGTATCTGCTGCTCTCTAGGCTACTGTGTCTACTGTCTGCTGCGCCCAACCTGTAGAGAGAGGTAGAGTTGGGGGAGAGAGAGGAAGTGGGGGAGAAAGATAGATAGAGGGGGGGAAATATATATATATATCGAGAGACAGAGAGAGAGAGAGAGACAGAGATCTGCAGGTTATTTATCTGTTGGAGCTACAGTCTGCCGCCAGGGGCTCTGATGAGCGAAGCCCTGAAAAGGAGCTGTCTGACCAGGGAGAACTGAGCTGTCCTCCTTCCTGTCTGTCTGTCTGTCTACCGGAGAACACGGGGACAGTAGTGCCTGTGGACCCGATGCTGTGTGCACCTGATGGTCGGCGTGCCCGCTGTTTCCTCTCGCTGGTGGGAGAGGCTCAAGACGTTGTGTCCAGAGCGCGCTAGGAGGATGCTGCGCCAGGTGTGTGTGAGAGAGAGAAGGATGTTTGTGTGTGTGTGAGAGAGAGAGGATGTTTGTGTGTGTGTGTGAAAGAGAAGGATGTTCATGTGTTTGTGTGTGTGATTCAGGTGTTGCAGGCAGGCCTGAGGAGCTCTTTCCAGGCCTTGGGTCGGTTCGTGGCGAGCCACCCAGTCTTCTTCGCCTCCGCCCCCGTACTGGTGTCTGTCCTGCTGGGGGCCAGCTTCAGGTAACAGACACGCCTACACATACAGAGCTCAATGTTATATATTTTTATTCAGAAAAAGAAGCCACATGGCGTGAAGGGCCACAGCATGTTGATTGGTGCAGGTCTGTATCAGACTCCTCCTTGGTGACATGTTGATTGGTGCAGGCCTGTATCAGACTCCTCCTTGGTGACATGTTGATTGGTGCAGACCTGTATCAGACTCCTCCTTGGTGACATGTTGATTGGTGCAGGCCTGTATCAGACTCCTCCTTGGTGACATGTTGATTGGTGCAGACCTGTATCAGACTCCTCCTTGGTGACATGTTGATTGGTGCAGGCCTGTATCAGACTCCTCCTTGGTGACATGTTGATTGGTGCAGGCCTGTATCAGACTCTTCCATGGTGACATGTTGATTGGTGCAGACCTGTATCAGACTCGTCCTTGTTGACATGTTGATCAAAGTTATTCTGCTATTGTGTGTGTGTGTGTGTGTGTGTGTGTGTGTGTGTGTGTGTGCGTGTGTGAGCTTCAGTCGGTACAGAGTGGAAGGTAACGTGGAGTCCCTGCTGGTTCCTAAACACAGTCTGGCGAAGATAGAAGGAAACCTGGTGGACTCACTGTTTCCTGTCAACAGGTCTGTTATCTACTATTACAGCCTCATAGCTCTGTTTCTACAATTATCTACTATTATCTACATATCTGCTAGTATCTACTAGAATCTACTATTATCTATTATTACCTACTATTACTGTCCAATAGCTCTGTCTCTACTATTATCTACTGTTATCTACTATTACTGTCTAATAGCTCTCTCTCTACTATTATCTACTGGTATCTACTATTACTGTCTAATAGCTCTCTCTACTATTATCTATTATCATCTACAATTAGTCTAATAGCTCTGTCTCTACTATTATCTACTATTACTGTCTAATAGCTCTGTCTCTACTATTATCTACTATTACTGTCTAATAGCTCTGTCTCTACTATTATCTACTATTACTGTCTAATAGCTCTGTCTCTAATATTATCTACTATTACTGTCTGATAGCTCTGTCTCTACTATTATCTACTATTACTGTCTAATAGCTCTCTCTCTACTATTATCTATTATCATCTACAATTAGTCTAATAGCTCTGTCTCTACTATTATCTACTATTACTGTCTAATATCTCTGTCTACTATTATCTACTATTACTGTCTAATTGCTTTGTCTCTACTATTATCTACTATTACTGTCTAATAGCTCTGTCTCTACTATTATCTACTATTACGGTCTAATAGCTCTGTCTCTACTATTATCTACTATTAGTCTAATAGCTCTGTCTCTACTATTATATATTATTACAGTCTAATATCTCTGTCTCTACTTTTATCTACTATTAGTCTAATAGCTCTGTCTCTACTATTACCGACTATTACTGTCTAATAGTTCTGTCTCTACTATTATCTACTATTACTGTCTAATAGCTCTGTCTCTACTATTATCTACTATTACTGTCTGACAGCTCTGTCTCTTCTATTATCTACTGTTATCTACTATTAGTCTAATAGCTCTGTCTCTACTATTATCTACTATTACAGTCTAATATCTCTGTCTCTATTATTATCTACTATTACTGTCTAATTGCTTTGTCTCTACTATTATCTACTATTACTGTCTAATAGCTCTGTCTCTACTATTATCTACTATTACTTTCTGATAGCTCTGTCTCTTCTATTATCTACTGTTATCTACTATTAGTCTAATAGCTCTGTCTCTACTATTATCTACTATTACGGTCTAATAGCTCTCTCTCTACTATTATCTACTATTAGTCTAATAGCTCTGTCTCTACTATTATATATTGTTACAGTCTAATAGATCTGTCTCTACTATTATCTACTATTAGTCTAATAGCTCTGTCTCTACTATTACCTACTATTACTGTCTAATAGTTCTGTCTCTACTATTATCTACTATTACTGTCTAATAGCTCTGTCTACTATTATCTACTATTAGTCTAATAGCTCTGTCTCTACTCTTATCTACTATTAGTCTAATAGCTCTGTCTCTACTATTATCTACTATTAGTCTAATAGCTCTGCCTCTACTCTTATCTACTATTAGTCGAATAGCTCTGTCTCTACTATTATCTACTATTAGTATAATAGCTCTGTCTCTACTATTATCTACTATTAGTCTAATAGCTCTGTCTCTACTGTTATCTACTATTACTGTCTAATAGCTCTGGCTCTACTATTATCTACTATTACTGTCTAATGGCTTTGTCTCTACTATTATCTACTATTAGTCTAATAGATCTGTCTCTACTATTATCTACTATTACTGTCTAATAGCTCTGTCTACTATTATCTACTATTAGTCTATCAGCCCTGTCTCTACTATTAGTCTAATAGCTCTGTCTCTACTATTATCTATTATTATCTACTATTAGTCTAAAAGCTCTGTCTCTACTATTATCTACTATTATCTACTATTAGTCGTATAGCTCTGTCTCTACTATTATCTACTATTATCTACTATTAGTCTAATAGCTCTGGCTCTACTATTATCTACTGTTATCTACTATTACTGTCTAATAGCTCTCTCTCTACTATTATCTACTGGTATCTACTATTACTGTCTAATAGCTCTTTCTCTACTATTATCTATTATCATCTACAATTAGTCTAATAGCTCTGTCTCTACTATTATCAGCTATTATCTACTATTACTGTCTAATAGCTCTCTCTCTACTATTATCTATTATCATCTACAATTACTCTAATAGCTCTGTGTACTATTATCTACTATTACTGTCTAATAGCTCTGTCTCAACTATTATCTATTATCATCTACTAGTAGTCTAATAGCTCTGTCTCTACTATTATCTACTATTATCTACTATTAGTCTAATAGCTCTGTCTCTACTATTATCTACTATTATCTACTATTACTGTCTAATAGCTCTCTCTCTACTATTATCTACTGGTATCTACTATTACTGTCTAATAGCTCTCTCTCTACTATTATCTATTATCATCTATTATTAGTCTAATAGCTCTGTCTCTACTATTATCTACTATTATCTACTGTTAGTCTAATAGCTCTGTCTCTACTATTATCTACTATTATCTACTGTTAGTCTAATAGCTCTGTCTCTACCATTATCTACTATTACTGTCTAATAGCTCTGTCTCTACTGTTATCTACTATTACTGTCTAATAGCTCTGTCTCTACTATTATCTACTATTACTGTCTAATAGCTCTGTCTCTACTATTATCTACTATTACTGTCTAATTGCACTGTCTCTACTATTATCTACTAGTATCTCCTATTAGTCCCTAGCTCTGTTTCTACTATTACCTACATATCTACTAGTATCTACTATTATCTTCTGTTATCTTCTATTACTGTCTGATAGCTCTGTCTCTACTATTATCTACTATTACTGTCTAATAGCTCTGTCTCTACTATTATCTACTGTTATCTTCTATTACTGTCTGATAGCTCTGTCTCTACTATTATCTACTGTTATCTTCTATTACTGTCTGATAGCTCTGTCTCTACTATTATCTACTATTATCTACATATTATTTACTACCATCTACATATTATTTACTATCATCTACATATTATTTACATATTATCTACTATAATCTACATGTTATTTACTATCATCTACATGTTATCTACTATTATCTACTATTACTATCTAATAGCTCTGTCTCTACTAGTATCCTCATATTATACACATATTATCTAGTATTATATACATATGATCTACAACTATCTACATATTATCTACATATTATATACATATGATCTACATATTATCTACATATTATTTGCATTCGGAAAGTATTCTGACCCCTTCACTTTTTCCACATTACAGCCTTATTCTAAAATGTATTAAATATTTTTCCCTCATCAATCTACACACAATACCCCATAATGACAAACATTTAGCAAATGAATAAAAAATTTAAAAACTGAAATATTACATTTATGTAAGTATTCAGACCCTTTACTCCTTTGGCAGCTATTACAGACTTGAGTCTTCTTGGGTATGACGCTACAAACTTGGAACACCTGTATTTGGGGAGTTTCTCCCATTCTTCTCTGCAGATCCTCTCTGTCAGTTTGGATGGGAAGCGTCACTGCACAGCTATTTTCCGGTCTCTCCAGAGATGTTCGATCAGGTTCAAGTCCGGGCTCTGGCTGGGCCACTCAAGGACATTCAGAGACTTGTCCTGAAGCCACTCCTGTGTTGTCTTGGCTGTGTCCTTAGGGTTGTTGTCATGCTCTGTTCATCTTTCCCTCGATCCCGACTATTCGCCCAGTCCCTGCCGCTGAAAAACATCCCCACAGCATGATGCTGCCATCATTTTAAAAAATGTATTTAGTTAACCTTTATTTAATTAGGCAAGTCAGTTAAGAACACATTCTTATTTACAATGATGGCCTACCCCGACCAAACCCTAACCCAGACGACGCTGGGCCAATTGTGCGCCGCCCTATCATGCTTCACCGTAGGGATGGTACCAGGTTTCCTCCAGACGTGATGCTTGGCATTCAGGTCAAAGAGCGATTGTGGTCTCATAGGACCAGATAATCTTGTTTCTCATGGTCTGAGAGTCCTTTAGGTGCCTTTTGGCAAACTCCCAAGAGGGCTGTCATGTGGCTTTTACTGAGGAGTGGCTTCCGTATGGCCTCTTTACCATAAATGTCTGATAGGTGGAGTGCAGCGTAGATGGTTGTCCTTCTGGAAGGTTCTCCCATCTCCATAGAGGAACGCTGGAGCTCTGTCAGAGTGACCATCGGGTTCTTGGTCACCTCCCTGACCAAGGCCCTTCTCCCCCGATTGTTCAGTTTGGCCGGGTGGCCAGCTGTGAGACCTTATATAGACAGGTCTGTTCCTTTCCAAATCATGTACAGTCGTGGCCAAAGGTTTTGAGAATGACACAAAATTAATTTTCAATGTCTGCTGCTTCAGTTTGTATGATGGCAATTTGCATATACTCCATAATGTCATGAAGAGTGATCAGATGAAGTCCCTCTTTGCCATGCAAATGAACTGAATCCCCCAAAATAATTTCCACTGCATTTCAGCCCTGCCACAAAAGGACCAGCTGACATCATGTCAGTGATTCTCTCGTTAACACAGGTGTGAGTGTTGACGAGGACAAGGCTGGAGATCACTCTGTCATGCTGATTGAGTTGGAAAAACAGACTGGAAGCTTCAAAAGGATGGTGGTGCTTGGAATCATTGTTTTGTACAAAAAGGGCTTCACAGGCAAGGATATTGCTGCCAGTAAGATTGTACCTAAATCAACCATTTATCGGATCATCAAGAACTTCAAGGAGAGCGGTTCAATTGTTGTGAAGAAGGCTTCAGGGCGCCCAAGAAAGTCCAGCAAGCGCCAGGACCGTCTCCTAAAGTTGATTCAGCTGCGGGACCGGGGCACCACCAGTACAGAGCTTGCTCATGAATCGCAGCAGGCAGGTGTAAGTGCATCTGCACGCACAGTGAGGCGAAGACTTTTGGAGGATGGCCTGGTCTCAAGAAGGGCAGCAAAGAAGCCACTTCTCTCCAGGAAAAACATTAGGGACAGACTGATATTCTGCAAAAGGTACATGGATTGGACTGCTGAGGACTGGGGTAAAGTTATTTTCTCTGATGAATCCCCTTTCTTGGGGCATCCGGAAAAAAGCTTGTCCGGAGAAGACAAGGGCTACCATCAGTCCTGTGTCATGCCAACAGTAAAGCATCCTGAGACCATTCATGTGTGGAGTTGCTTCTCAGCCAAGGGAGTGGGCTCACTCACAATTTTGCCTAAGAACACAGCCATGAATAAAGAATGGTACCAACACATCCTCCAAGAGCAACTTCTCCCAACCATCCAGGAACAGATTGGTGACGAACAATGCCTTTTCCAGCATGATGGAGCACCTTGCCATAAGGAAAAAGTGATAACTAAGTGGCTTGGGGAACAAAACATCGATATTTTGGGTAGAAACATCTCAAGGATGATAAAAGGAAACAGGATGCACCTGAGCTCAATTTCTAGTCTCAAATCAAATGGTCTGAATACTTATGTAAATAAGGTATTTATGTTTAAAAAACAAAATCTTGAATCAATTTGCAAACATTTCTAAAAACCTGTTTTCGCTTTGTCATTATGGGGTATTTCTTTATAGATTGCTGAGGATTGTTTTTTATTTAATCCATTTTTGAATAAGGCTGTAACGTAAAAAAACGGTATCTTCTATTATCTACATATTATCTACAGTTATCTACATATTATCTACATATTATCTACAGTTATCTACATATTATCTACATATTATCTACATATTATATACAGTTATCTACATATGATCTACATATTATCTACTATTATCAACATATTATCTACAGTTATCTACATATTATCTACAGTTATCTACATACGATCTACATATTATCTACTATTATCAACATATTATCTACAGTTATCTACATATTATCTAAATATTATCTACAGTTATCTACATATTATCAACATATTATCTACAGTTATCTACATATTATCTACATATTATCTACTATTATCAACATATTATCTACAGTTATCTACAGTTATCTACATATTATATACAGTTATCTACATATTATCTACATATTATTACATATTATGTACTATTATCAACAGTTATCTACACATGATCTACATATTATCTACATATTATCTACAGTTATCTACATATTATCTACATATTATCTACAGTTATCTACATATGATCTACATATTATCTACTATTATCAACATATTATCTACAGTTATCTACATATTATCTACCGTTATCTACATATGATCTACATATTATTTTCTATTATCAACATATTATCTACAGTTATCTACATATTATCTACATATTATCTACAGTTATCTACATATGATCTACATATTATCTACATATTATATACTATTATCTACATATTATCTACAGTTATCTACATATTATCTACATATTATCTACATATTATATACTATTAGCCACTCATGATCTACATATTATCTATCTACTCTTATCAACATATTATCTACTATTAGCCACACATGATCTACATATTATCTACTGTTATCTACATATTATCTACATATTATATACTATTATATACCATGATCTACATATGATCTACTGTTATCTACAGTTGAAGTCGGACGTTTACATACACCTTAGCCAAATACATTTAAACTCAGTTTTTCACAATTCCTGACATTTAATCCTAGTAAAAATTCCCTGTCTTAGGTCAGTTAGGATCACCACTTTATTTTAACTCTTTAGGCATCATCAGCAGTGGTGACGGTTTTTGGAGAGTCTGGCGTGCCCAAAGTAAAATGCCTGCCACTCAGGCCCAGAAACTAGGATATGCACATAATTAGTACTATTGGATAGGAAACACTCTGAAGTTTCTAAAACTATGAGTATAACAGAACTGATATAGCAGGCGAAAACCCAAGGAATTTCTGTCTAGAATTTTATTTTTTTTGTGACATTTCCTCCGTTTGATAGGCTTCCTATTGAAATCCATGAATAGCTCCCAGATTGCAGTACTTATGGCTTCCACTAGATGTCAACAGTCTTTAGACAGTGTTTGAAGGCTTTATCACTGAACAGAACCGAAAGGAAGAATAATGTCAATAACTTTTCCTGGGCACGAGACCGTGATTGCGAACCACTTTATTTTCCTTTTATATCGTTTAGGATATCATCCGAGTGAAATATAATCGTTAATATTCAAGGATACCTAAGGATGCATTATAAATGATGTTTGATTTGTTTGGGCAAAGTTGATAGGTATAATTTGAACGCTTTCTCTTCACTGTACAACGGGCAACTCGACGGTGGATTTTCTGAACATAACGCGCCAACCAAACAGAGATTTATGGATATAATAAATGACTTTTTCTAACAAAAGAACCATTGGATGTCTTCCTTGGACACTTGGGATGCCCTCAGCAGAAGTTCTTCGAAAGGTAAGTGATTTATTTTAGCTCTTATATGGGTTTTGTGAGACCCGCGCTGGTTCTGAATTTATGCTAATGCATAAATATGAGAGGTGCTATCCTCAAACAATCAAATGTTGTGCTATAGCCATACAGCCTTTTTGAAATCTGACAACGCTGTGATATTGCCAAGAATCAGAGCTTTTGATGACTATATACAACACTTGTATATTGATGAATGTTTAATAATTCAACTTTTGGATTTTGAATTTGGCGCCTTACATTTCACCGGGTAGTGTCGGGAAAGTGGCGCTAGCGCCACAATGATCCCTAAGTGGTTTTAAGAATGTGAAATGTAAAATCAAATCAAATTTAATGGTCACATACACATGGTTAGCTTCTTACGGAACAATATCCCGCAAGCGTGCCACCAGGACAACATCCGGTGAAATTGCAGAGCGCAAAATTTAAAATTACAAAAATCGTAATATTAAACATACAGTGAGGGAAAAAAGTATTTGATCCCCTGCTGATTTTGTACGTTTGCCCACTGACAGAAATGATCAGTCTATAATTTTAATGGTATGTTTATTTGAGCAATGAGAGACAGAATAACAACAAAAAAATCCTGAAAAACACATGTGAAAAATTTTATAAATTGATTTGCATTTTAATGAGGGAAATAAGTATTTGACCCCTCTGCAAAACATGACTTAGTACTTGGTGGCAAAACTCTTGTTGGCAGTCACAGAGGTCAGACGTTTCTTGTAGTTGGCCACCAGGTTTGCACACATCTCAGGAGGGATTTTGTCCCACTCCTCTTTGCAGATCTTCTCCAAGTCATTAAGGTTTCGAGGCTGACGTTTGGCAACTCGAACCTTCAGCTCCCTCCACAGATTTTCTATGGGATTAAGGTCTGGAGACTGGCTAGGCCACTCCAGGACCTTAATGTGCTTCTTCTTGAGCCACTCCTTTGTTGCCTTGGCCGTGTGTTTTGGGTCATTGTCATGCTGGAATACCCATCCATGACCCATTTTCAATGCCCTGGCTGAGGGAAGGAGGTTCTCACCCAAGATTTGACAGTACATGGCCCTGTCCATCGTCCCTTTGATGCGGTGAAGTTGTCCTGTCCCCTTAGCAGAAAAACACCCCCAAAGCATAACGTTTCCACCTCCATGTTTGACGGTAGGGATGGTGTTCTTGGGGTCATAGGCAGCATTCCTCCTCCTCCAAACATGGCGAGTTGAGTTGATGCCAAAGAGCTCCATTTTGGTCTCATCTGACCACAACACTTTCACCCAGTTGTCCTCTGAATCATTCAGATGTTCATTATATACATATGAGATGAGTAATGTTGGGTATGTAAACATTATATAAAGTGGCATTGTTTAACTTCTTAGGGCTAGGGGGCAGAATTTTGAAGTTCGGATGTAAAACGTGCCCAAAGTAAACTGCCTGTTACTCAGGCCAAGAAGCTAGGATATACATATAATTAGTAGCTTTGGATAGAAAACACTCTGAAGTTTCTAAAACTGTTAAAATAATGTCTGTGAGTATAACAGAACTGTTATGGCAGGCAAAAACCCGAGCAAAATCCATCCGGGATGTCTGAATCAGTCATGTCACACTGTTTTCAATAGGCCAGCTATTCAAAGCCTCATAGTTTAACCCCCAGATTGCAGTTCCTATGGCTTCCACTAGATGTCAACAGTCTTTAGAAAAAGGTTTGAAGCTTCAATCATGAAAATCAAGGGAGTAAGACCTCTTGTTCCTGAGTTCACGTCAAGTGTCCTGTTTTGGATTTTTGCAGGGAATGCGCGCTCTGTTCTTTTTCTCCTCTGTTCAGCAGGTTATTTTCTGTATGAAATATTGTAGTCTATATTCATTTTAGGGTATCTGAGTATTGATTTCAAATGCTGTTTGACTTTTTTCGACTAACTTTACGGGTACTTTTGGGATATCGTTTGTCTGCATGGATGAACACCTTTGGGCAGGTGGATTACTGAACAAAACGCGCCAACCAAACGGAGCTATATGGATATAAAGAGGAACTTTATCGAACAAAAGGACCTTTTATTGTGTAACCTGGACTCTTGGGTGTGCCATCAGAGGAAGATCATCAAAGGTAATTTTATGCTATTTTTGAGTATTGTGACACCTCTGCTGGTTATGTTATTATGCTAATTGAGTTTTTGAGTTGGGCGCTGTCCTCAGACAATCAAATGTTCTGCTTTCGCCGTGAAGCCTTTTTGAAATCTGACAATGCTGTTAGATTAACAAGAGTCTAAGCTTTTGAAGGGTGTGCAGCATTTGTATTTTCATGAATGTTTGAAATGAGTATTTTTGTAATTTGAATTTGGCGCTCTGCATTTCACCGGATGTTGTCAAAATCGATCCCGTTCACAGGATTGGATCCGAAACAGGTTAAAGTGACTAGTGATACATTTATTACATCCAATTTTTTATTATTAAAGTGGCTAGAGATTTGAGTCAGTATGTTGGCAGCAGCCACTCAATGTTAGTGATGGCTGTTTAACAGTCTGATGGCTGTTTTTCAGTCTCTCGGTCGCTCGCAGCTTTGATGCACCTGTACTGACCTCGCCTTCTGGATGGTAGCAGGGTGAACAGGCAGTGGCTCGGGTGGTTGTTGTCCTTGATGATCTTTTTGGCCTTCCTGTGACATCGGGTGGTGTAGGTGTCCTGGAGGGCAGGTAGTTTGCCCCCGGTGATGCGTTGTGCAGACCTCACTACCCTCTGGAGAGCCTTACGGTTGTGGGCGGAGCAGTTGCCGTACCAGGCGGTGATACAGCCCAACAGGATGCTCTCGATTGTGCATCTGTAGAAGTGTGTGAGTGTTTTTGGTGACAAGCCGAATTTCTTCAGCCTCCTGAGGTTGAAGAGGCGCTGTTGCGCCTTCTTCACCACGCTGTCTGTGTGGGTGGACCATTTCAGTTTGTCCGTGATGTGTACGCCGAGGAACATCATCTCCTTAGTTTTGTTGACGTTGAGTGAGGGGTTATTTTCCTGACACCACACTCCGAGGGCCCTCACCTCCTCCCTGTAGGCCGTCTCGTCGTTGTTGGTAATCAAGCCTACCTCTGTAGTGTCATCAGCAAACTTGATGATTGAGTTGGGTGATGGGTGAACAGGGAGTACAGGAGAGGGCTGAGAATGTACCCTTGTGGGGCCCCAGTGTTGAGGATCAGCGGGGTAGAGATTGTTTCCTACCCTCACCACCTGGGGGTGGCCCGTCAGAAAGTCCAGGACCCAGTTGCACAGGGTTGGTTCGAGACCCAGGGTCTCAAGCTTTATGACGAGTTTGTAGGGTACTATGGTGTTAAATGCTGCGCTGTAGTCGATGAACAGCATTCTTACATAGGTATTCCTCTTGTCCAAATGGTTAGGGCAGTGTGCAGTGTGATTGCGATTGCGTCGTCTGTGGACCTTTTGGGGCGGTAAGCAAATTGGAGTGGGTCTAGGGTGTCAGGTAGGGTGGAGGTGATATGATCCTTGACTAGTCTCTCAAAGCTCTTCATGATGACGGATGTGAGTGCTATGGGGTGATAGTCGTTTAGCTCAGTTACCTTAGCTTTCTTTGGAACAGGAACAATGGTGGCCCTCTTGAAGCATGTGGGAACAGCAGACTGGGATAAGGATTGATTGACTATGTCTGTAAACACACCAGCCAGTTGGTCTGCGCATGCTCTGAGGACGCGGCTAGGGATGCCGTCTGGGCCGGCAGCCTTGCGAGGGTTAACACGTTTAAATGTTTTACTCACGTTGGCTGCGGTGAAGGAGAGCCCGCAGTTTTTGGTAGCGGGCCGTGTCGGTGGCACTGTATTATCCTCAAAGCGAGCAAAGAAGTTGTTTAGTTTGTCTGGGAGCAAGACATCTGGGTCCGAGACGGGGCTGGTTTTCTTTTTGTAGTCCGTGATTGACTGTAGGCCCTGCCACATACCTCTCGTGTCTGAGCCGTTGAATTGCGACTCTACTTTGTTCTATACTGACGCTTAGCTTGTTTGATTGCCTTGCTGAGGGAATAGTTACACTGTTTGTATTCAGTCATGTTTCCGGTCGCCTTGCCCTGATTAAAAACAGTCCTTCACGCTTTCAGTTTTGTGCGAATGCTGCCATCAATCCACGGTTTCTGGTTGGGGAAGGTTTTAATAGTCGCTGTGGTTACAAAATCACCGATGCACTTGCTAATAAACTCGCTCACCGAATCAGCGTATACATCAATGTTATTGTCCGACGTTATCCGGAACATATCCCAGTCCATGTGATCGAAGCAATCTTGAAGCGTGGAATCAGATTGGTCGGACCACTGTTGAACAGACCTGAGCACGGGCGTTTCCTGTTTTAGTTTCTGTCTATAGGCTGGGAGCAACAAAATGGAGTTGTGGTCAGATTTGCCGAACGGAGGTCGAGGGAGGGCTTTGTATGCGTTGCAGAAGTTAGAGTAACAATAATCCAGAATTTTGCCAGCCCTGGCAAATCGCGCATTCGATATGCTGATAAAATGTAGGGAGCCTTGTTTTCAGATTATCCCAGCTACAATAAATGCAGCCTCGGGATATGTGGTTTCCAGTTTGCAAAGAGTCCAATGAAGTTCTTTCAGGGCCGTCGAGGTGTCTGATTGGGGGGGTATACACGACTGTGATTATAATCGAAGAGAATTCTCTTGGTAGATAATGCAGTCTGCATTTGATTGTAAGGAATTCTATGTCAGGTGAACAAAAGGACTTGACTTCCTGTATTTTGTTATGATCAAACCACGACTCGTTAATCATAAGGCATACACCCCCTTCTTCTTCTTACAAGAGAGATGTTTGTTTCTGTCGGCGCGATGCGTGAAGAAACCAGGTGGCTGTACCGACTCTGATAACGTATCCTGAGTGAGCCATGTTCCCGTGAATCTCTGATGTCTCTCTGGAGGGCAACCCTTGCTCGGATTTCGTCTACCTTGTTGTCAAGAGACTGGACATTGGCGAGTAGTATACTCGGGAGCGGTGCACGATGTGCCCGTCTACGGAGCCTGACCAGAAGACCGCTCCATCTGTCCCTTCTGCGGCACCGTTGTTTTGGGTCGCCTGCTGGGATCCGATCCATTGTCCTGGGTGGTGGTCCAAACAGAGGATCCGCTTCGGGAAAGTCGTATTTCTGGTCGTAATGTTGGTAAGTTGACGTTGCTCTTATATCCAATAGTTCTTCCCGGCTGTATGTAATAAAACTTAAGATTTCCTGGGGTAACAGTGTAAGTAATAATACATAAAAAAAGCTGCATAGTTTCTTGAGAACGCAAAGCTCTGTAGGTGCCGGATGTCAGAATAATAGTAGAGAGAATGATTGATTTAAGCTTTTATTTCTTTCATCACATTCCCAGTGGGTCAGAAGTTTACATACACTCAATTAGTATTTGGTAGCATTGCCTTTAAATTGTTTAACTTGGGTCAAACGTTTTGGGTAGCCTTCCACAAGCTTCCTACAATAAGTTGGGTGAATTTTGGCCAATTCCTCCTGACAGAGCTGGTGTAACTGAGTCAGGTTTGTAGGCCTCCTTGCTCGCACACGCATTTTCAGTTCTGCCCACAAATTTTCTATAGGATTGAGGTCAGGGCTTTGTGATGGCCACTCCAAAACCTTGACTTTGTTGTCCTTAAGCCATTTTGCCGCAACTTTGGAAGTATGCTTGGGGTCATTGTCCATTTGGAAGACCCATTTGCGACCAATCTTTAACTTCCTGACTGATGTCTTGAGACGTTGCTTCAATATATCCACATATGTTTCCTCCCTCATGATGCCATCTATTTTGTGAAGTGCACCAGTCCCTCCTGCAGCAAAGCACCCCCACAACATAAAACTGCCACCCCCGTGCTTCATGGTTGGGATGATGTTCTTCAGCTTGCAAGCCTCCCCATTTTTCCTCCAAACATAAGGATGGTCATTATGGTCAAACAGTTCTATCTTTGTTTCATCAGACCAGAGGACATTTCTCCAAAAAGTACGATCTTTGTCCCCATGTGCAGTTGCAAACCGTAGTCTGGCTTTTTTATGGCAATTTTGGAGCAGTGCTTCTTCCTTGTTGAGCGGCCTTTGAGGTTATGTTGATATAGGACTCGTTTTACTGTGGATATAGATACTTTTGTACCCGTTTCCTCCAGCATCTTCACAAGGTCCTTTGTTGTTGTTCTGGGATTGATTTGCACTTTTCGCACTAAAGTACATTCATTTCTAGGAGACAGAACGCGTCTCCTTCCTGAGTGGTATGCTGGCTGCGTGGTCCCATGGTGTTTATACTTGCGTACTATTGTTTGTACAGATGAACGTGGTACCTTCAGGCGTTTGGAAATTGCTACCAAGTATGAACCAGACTTGTGGAGGTCTACAACTTTTTTTCTGAGGTCTTGGCTGATTTATTTTGATTTTTTCCATGATGTCAAGCAAAGAGCCACTGAGTTTGAAGGTAGGCCTTGAAATACATCCACAGGTACACCTCCAATTGACTCAAATAATGTCAATTAGCCTATTAGAAGCTTGCAAAGCCATGACATAATTTTAAGGAATTGTCCAAGCTGTTTAAAGACACAGTCAACTTAGTGTATGTAAACTTCTGACCCACTGGAATTGTGATACAGTGAATTATAGGTGAAATAATCTGTCTGTAAACAATTGTTGGAAAAATTACTTGTGTCATGCACAAAGTAGATGTCCTAACCGACTTGCCAATACTATTGTTTGTTAAGTGGTTGAAAAACGAGTTTTAATGACTCCAACCTGAGTGTATGTAAACTTCCGACTTCAACTGTATGATTTACTTTTATCTACATATTATCTACTATTATCTACATATTATCTACTGTTATCTACATATTTTGTACTATTATCTACTGTTATCTACATATTTTCTACTAATATCTACATATTATCTACTCTTATGTACTAGTATCTACATACAAATGAATCCATACATAGGTTTTGTTCAGGAGTGACCTCCAACAGTATGGTATAAAGCCTTAACAAATGACTCCATACATAGTGTCACGATCTTCTGAAGTGACGGACCAAGACGCAGCGATGCTTCCAGTATACATTTGATTTAAGACGAACGTAACTGGGAAAATAACAAAATATAAATGAAGATCGTGATGCTGAACATAACTACACACACAACAAGCTATGTAACAAACAATAACCCACAAACCCCTAATGAAAACTACAAACATATATATGGTTCCCAATTAGAGGTAACGACACACAGCTGCCTCTAATTGGGAACCATTACCCCAACATAGAAATAGATAACCTAGAACAGAAAAAACCCTACACCAAAACAAAACTAAACACGCCAGCCTGTCTTCTCAGGCCTGGACATGACAGTACCCCCCCCCCCCCCAAAGGCGCGGACTCCGACCGCGCCAACAGTCCATGGGGGGGGGGTCTTCGGGTGGGTCTTTTTGTCCCAGGTGGCGGCTCCGGTGCCGGCCATGCTGGCTTGATGTCACACACCGGAGGCCCTGGGCTATTAGCCGGAACTCTGGTGCGAGGAGCAGGAACCGGCCGTGATGGGCTCATGACGAGCACTGGGACTCTGGTGCGAGGAGCAGGAACCGGCCATACTGGGCTCACTGTTGCGGGCCACGGACTGGGGACCCTCTCTGGAGGTTCCGGACCGGGGACCCTCTCTGGAGGTTCCGGACCGGGGACCCTCTCTGGAGGTTCCGGACTGGGGACCTTCTCTGGAGGTTCCGGACTGTCGACGCGCACTGGGACTCTGGTGCGGGGAGCAGGAACGGGCCGTGCCGGACTCATGACGCGCACTGGGACTCTGGTGCGGGGAGCAGGAACGGGCCATGCCGGACTCATGACGCGCACTGGGACTCTGGTGCGGGGAGCAGGAACGGGCCGT
>QNTS01008374.1:9681-28247 GCA_003317085.1 Hucho hucho | reverse complement strand
CACACACACACACACACACACACACACACACACACACCAATCATATACACACATACACACACACACCAATCATATACACACACACACATACACACACACACACACACACACACACACACACACACACATCGAACGATCATATACACACACATACTTACTTAGTGGGGGACACCACCTCGAAGCAGAACCTCCTCTCTCCATCCTCGCAAGGTTTGACTGAACACAGTCTCAGGTCCTCCACCACCACCGTCAGGGCATCCTATTGGCAGAGAGCAGTGTCAATCAAAACACAACATCCTTTCGTTGGCTGAGAGCGGTGTCAATCAAAACACAACATCCTTTCATTGGCTGAGTATCTTCAGCCCCTACTCTCGTAATTTAGTCAGGGGGCCACCACATATGGTCTTTGGGGACACCCTGGATTTTGCCTCAAATCCAATATGGTGTCCAAAATCCAATATGGTGTCCAAAATCCAATATGGTTGGCATTATAACAGTAGTGGTTGTAGTTCTGGGGCCTGACCAGGTTACACAGATAACAGTAGTGGTTGTAGTTCTGGGGCCTGACCAGGTTACACAGCTAGCCCACTCCACCATCAGTCCTCCTCTGAATCTTCCAGAACTGTCCTTGATAGGCCCACTCCGCCATCAGTCCTCCTCTAAAAGTTAATAAAGACAGAGACATCATGGAACTGGACTGCCACATGTCAGGAGGCCAATCAACAGGAGGCCATTCAACAGGAGGCCATCTGGAAAGTGCTGGCGTGCATTGTCATCATATGTATCTATTCTGCTACCACCCATGGCTGGTAGGCCTCTCTATGCTGAAGGTAATAGACATGCTTTAAGAGATGTACAATGTGAGATCAAAAGAAAGATACTGGTGGAGAGGAGCTTCTCCTCAGGCAAGGGATAAAATCCATGGCTAGTGCCCCCCCCCACACAGGCAGGGGGAAAAACCAGTGCTGACCTTGGGAGACATGAGGGCCAGAACATGGCTAGTGCCCCCCACATAGGCAGGGGAAAAACCTGTGCTGACCTTGGGAGACATGAGGGCCAGAACATGGCTAGTGCCCCCCACATAGGCAGGGGAAAAACCAGTGCTGACCTTGGGAGACATGAGGGCCAGAACATAGCTAGTGCCCCCCACATAGGCAGGGGAAAAACCAGTGCTGACCTTGGGAGACATGAGGGCCAGAACATGGCTAGTGCCCCCCACATAGGCAGGGGGAAAACCAGTGCTGACCTTGGAAGACATGAGGGCCAGAACATGGCTAGTGCCCCCCACATAGGCAGGGGGAAAACCAGTGTTGACCTTGGGAGACATGAGGGCCAGAACATGGCTAGTGCCCCCCACATAGGCAGGGGGAAAACCAGTGCTGACCTTGGGAGACATGAGGGCCAGAACATAGCTAATCAACTGAATGTTTTCTTCTAAACATTTGAATCTGACGACTTTGTGTCGGAGGTAAAAGCAAATGGAAGCATCATTACAAATGTTTGAGAGGGTTGTTGTTAAACGGGCTGATGTTGTGAAGTTGTTCAGGGGATGTAAATGCATACAAAAGCCCAGGCCCAGACAAAATAAGTGGACACTGTGCTGAACATTTGGCTGGTGTTTTTTAACAGACATTTTCCAATCCTCGCTCGACCAGCAACACGTGCCAATATTGTGGAAAAACTCTACAATTATACCAATCCCTAAAGCATCTAATCCCTCTGTGCTGAATGACTACCGCCCCGTCGCCTTGATATCCTTAGTAATGAAATGCTTTGAGAAAATTGTGAAAAGTCATGTTCTCAGCGCCAGCCCAGAAGCTCCTTGGCTCTAAATGTCTTTAGAGTGGTGTGATGAATCACACTTGGGTCCTCAATTACCAACAAGACCAAAGAGATGCAACACCTACCTCTGCAACATCTAGAGATTGTAGAGGAATACAAAATATCTGGGTGTCCTCTTGGACAATGAGCTTCAGTGGAGTAAATGTACAGACCTGATCTACAGAAAGAGCCAACAGACACTGTACTTTCTCAAAAAGCTGGGATCTTTTAATGTAGACTGTACTATACTGACTCTGTTTTACAAATCTTTCATTGAGAGTATTTTAACTGTTTGTATTGTTTGTTGGTTTGGCAATGTCACTGTCAGCCAGAGAAATATGCTGAGAAGGATTATCACCACAGCAAGCAAGCTACTTGGGAGTCAAACAGACAGGCCTGGATGAGATCTTTAAGGTCAGGGTCCTCAGCAAGGCTCACAAAATCATTTTAGACCCAAGCCACCCCCTGTACCCGACCCAAGCCACCCCCTGTACCCGACCCAAGCCACCCCCTGTACCCGACCCAAGCCACCCCCTGTACCCAGACTTTGAACTACTCCCCTCTGGGAGCAGGTATAGGGCACCCCTCAGCAGGAAAAACAGAACTAGACAATAATTTGTGCCAGATGTGGTATCCCTCCTAAATAGCTCGGGCTAATGTTCCTATCCACCCTGGAAGTGATGAACACCATCCTTATGCACTTGGCATAATGTTTGGTTGCATCCACCATAACGTCACCAACTCAACCAAAACAGCAGAAGAGTCCACCATAACGTCACCAACTCAACCCAAACAGCAGAGTCCACCATAACGTCACCAACTCAACCAAAACAGCAGAAGAGTCCACCATAATGTCACCAACTTAACCCAAACAGCAGAAGAGTCCACCATAATGTCACCAGCTCAACCCAAACAGCAGAAGAGCCCACCATAACGTCACCAACTTAACGCAAACAGCAGAAGAGTCCACCATAATGTCACCAGCTCAACCCAAACAGCAGAAGAGCCCACCGTAACGTCACCAACTCAACCCAAACAGCAGAAGAGCCCACCGTAATGTCACCAACTCAACTCAAACAGCAGAAGAGCCCACCGTAATGTCACCAGCTCAACCCAAACAGCAGAAGAGTCCACCATAATGTCACCAACTCAACCCAAACAGCAGAAGAGTCCACCATAATGTCACCAACTCAACCCAAACAGCAGAAGAGTCCACCATAATGTCACCAACTCAACCCAAACAGCAGAAGAGTGCAACGGAACATCCCAATGAGCATTACAAATCCAGTGAGTCAGTGGAAGGTCATGTTAGATTCAGGCAGCCGTATTGGTCTAGCATTGAATCAAAGATGACTTCTTCATAACGAGGTGATTTCAGAGCCCAATCCTGGAGGCACAAGTTATACCACAGTTGGTATACCACAAGTTGTAGAGCTAGGGAGAGGCTGTCCAGAGTTCTCTTTCCTTTTGTTTGAGCCTCCCAGTTGCCTGATTGATTCTCAAAGAGGCTTGTGACTTGGAATATTTGGTGTTGCCATGCCAAGCAGTCTGCTGCCTTTTCCATATCAGAAAATAGTGTTTAATTATGGCAAGCCTACTGGATGCCCAACATAGTTTAATTACACAACATTGGTATTGAGTACAGGTTATAAATACAGTACACCCATCTTAAAGATGTCTCTCATTTAAAACCTATACAGGTGATTAAACCACCATGTAATGGTATAATGGCAGCCGTATTGGATTTTGGATGCAATAATGGATTTGGAGTAGAGGAGGCTGATGGGAGGAGCTACAGGACGACAGGCTCATTGTAATGACTGGAATGGAATAAATGTGTAACTATGTATTGCTGTCAGGCAGGAGCATACAACAGCACTGAATGAGACCACATTTGACTTGGAAAGTTTAAATTCATCAAAAATATTCATAGTTTATATTTCCTTCTATTGTATCTCTGTGTTTACAGGTCTATATTTCCTAGATGCATTAAGAAATCCTACTGCTGTTCGTTTATGTTGGGAAGGCAACTGACTACTTGTATTCCAAATGTTAGCAATATCAGAGCTTGCAATATTGGGTTACATGAGTTTGTAGGGGTATCTCAAGAACTAAAGACCCTTTCTTGAGGATTGACCACCAGCCTAATGATAGCACAAACATACTGGCATTCAGGCTGATTACATAGCTATCCTTTCAAAAGTACAAGTTCTTTTCTTACCTTAAGTCGCTTCTGGTAGACCAGCTGGCTGTTCTGTATGGAGAACCACCGCCTAGAAGGAGAGAGGAGGAGGGGAGGAAAGGATTAGAGAGGAGGAGGAGAGGAGACGAGGAGAATGAGGTAGATGAAGTACCACTCTGAATCAAACAGTACTGTTGTGTTTTTTTATTTATTATTTCACCTTTATTTAACCAGGTAGTTCTATATGATGTCATAATACAGGTAGGCCAGTTGAGAACAAGTTCTCATTTACAACTGCGACCTGGCCAAGATAAAGCAAAGCAGTGCGACACAAACAACAACACAGAGTTACACATGGAGTAAAACAAACATACAGTCAATAACACAATAGAAAAGTCTATATACAGTGTGTGCAAATGTAGTAAGATTAGGGAGGTAAGGCAATAAATAGGCCATAAATAATTACAATTTGGCAATTAAACACTGGAGTGATAGATGTGCAGAAGATGAATGTGCAAGTAGAGATACTGGGGTGCAAAAGAGCAATATGGGGATGAGGTAGTTGGGTAGGCTATTTACAGATGGGCTATGTACAGGTGCAATGATCGGTACGCTGCTCTGACAGCTGATGCTTATTAGTTAGTGAGGGAGATATGAGTCTCCAACTTCAGTGATTTTTGCAATTATTTCCAGTCATTGGCAGCAGAGAACTGGAAGGAAAGGTGGCCAAAGGAGGAGTTGGCTTTGGGGGTGACCAGTGAAATATACCTGCTGGAGCGCATGCTACGGGTGGTTGCAGCTATGGTGACCAGTGAGCTGAGATAAGGCGGGGCTTTACCTAGCAAAGACTTGTAGATGACCTGGAGCCACCCGTAGCCCGACGAATATGAAGCGAGGGCCAGCCAACGAGAGCATACAGGTCGCAGTGGTGGGTAGTATATGGGGCTTTGGTGACAAAGCAGATGGCACTGTGATAGACTACATCCAATTTGCTGAGTAGAGTGTTGGAGGCTATTTTGTAAATGACATCGCCGAAGTCAAGGATCGGTAGGATAGTCAGTTTCACGAGGGTATGTTTGGCAGCATGAGTGAAGGATGCTTTGTTGCGAATTAGGAAGCCGATTCTAGATTTAATTTTGGATCGGAGATGCTTAATGTGAGTCTGGAAGGAGAGTTTACAGTCTAACCAGACACCTAGGTATTTGTAGTTGTCCACATTATCTAAATCAGAACCGTCCAGAGTAGTGATGCTAGACGGGCGGGCAGGTGTGGGCAGCGATCGGGTGAAGAGCATGCATTTAGTTTTACTAGCATTTAAGAGCAGCTGGAAGCCACGGAAGGAGAGTTGTATGGCATTAAAGCTCGTCTGGAGGTTTGTTAACACAGTGTCCAAAGAAGGGCCAGAAGTATACAGAATGGTGTCGTCTGCATAGAGGTGGATCAGAGAATCACCAGCAGCAAGAGCGACATCATTGATGTATACATAGAAAAGAGTCGGCCCGAGAATTGAACCTTGTGGCACCCCCATAGAGACTGCCAGAGGTCCGGACAACAGGCCCTCCGATTTGACACACTGAACTCTATCTGATGGTTGGTGAACCAGGTTGGTGAACGAGGCGAGGCAGTCATTTGAGAAACCAATGCTGTTGAGTCTGCCGATCAGAATGCGGTGATTGACAGAGTCAAAAGTCTTGGCCAGGTCGATGAATACGGCTGCACAGTATTGTCTTTTATCGATGGCAGTTATGATATAGTTTAGGACCTTGAGCGTGGCTGAGGTGCACCCAAGACCAGCTCGGAAACCAGATTGCATAGCAGAGAAGGTACGGTGGGATTCAAAATAGTTGGTGATCTGTTTGTTAACTTGGCTTTCGAAGACCTTAGAAAGGCAGGGTAGGACAGATATAGGTCTGTAACAGTTTGGGTCTAGAGTGTCACCCCTCTTTGAAGAGGGGGATGACTGCGGCAGTTTTCCAATCTTTAGGGATCTCAGACGATACGAAAGAGAGGTTGAACAATCTAGTAATAGTAATAGGGGTTGCAAAAATTGCGGTGGATCATTTTAGAAAGAGAGGGTCCAGATTGTCTAGCCCAGCTGATTTGTAGGGGTCCAGATTTTGACTTCTGGATTTGGGTGGAGAAATGGAGGAGGCTTGGGCAAGTTGCTGTGGGGGGTGCAGAGCTGTTGACCGGGGTAGGGGTAATCAGGTGGAAAGCATGGCCAGCTGTAGAAAAATGCTTATTGAAATTCTCGATTATCGTAGATTTATCGGTGGTGATAGTGTTTCCTAGCCTCAGTGCAGTGGGCAGCTGGGAGGAGGTGCTCTTATTCTCCATGGACTTTACAGTGTCCCAGAACGTTTTTGTGCTACAGAATGCAAATTTCTGTTTGAAAAAGCTAGCCTTTGCTTTCCTAACTGCCTGTGTATATTGGTTCCTGACTTCCCTGAAAAGTGGCATATCGCGGGGGATATTCGATGCTAATGCAGTACGCCACAGAATATTTTTGTGCTGGTCAAGGGCAGTCCGGTCTGGAGTGAACCAAGGGCTATATCTGTTCTTAGTTTTTTTTTTATTGAATGGGGCATGCTTATTTAAGATGGTGAGGAAAGCACTTTTAAAGAATAACCAGGCATCCTCTACTGACGGAATGAGGTCAATATCCTTCCAGGATACCCAGGCCAGGTCGTTTAGAAAGGCCTGCTCGCTGAAGTGTTTTAGGGAGTGTTTGACAGTGATGAGGGGTGGTCGTTTGACCGCGGACCCATTATGGACGCAGGCAATGAGGCAGTGATCGCTGAGAACCTGGTTGAAGACAGCAGAGGTGTATTTAGAGGGTAGGTTGGTCAGAATGATATCTATGAGGGTGCCCGTGTTTACGGATTTAGGGTTGTACCTGGTAGGTTCCATGATAATTTGTGTGAGATTGAGGGCATCTAGTTTAGATTGTAGGACGGCCGGGGTGCATATCCCAGTTTAGGTCACCTAACAGTACAAACTCTGAAGATAATTGGGGGGCAATTAATTCACATATGGTATCTAGGGCACAGCTATGGGCTGAGGGGGGTCTATAACAAGCGGCAACAGTGAGAGACTTATTTCTGGAAAGGTGTTGAGGTGTAGGACAGGCGTTTCTATCTCACCTGTTCCAGGTCTTGAAGGCATTGGAGGCCCTCTTGAACAGGTAACCTTCCATCACCACTCCGTTAGGAGCGTCCACGTTGAACTCCACCTTATTATCATCATAGGAGAAGTCCTAGAGACCGAGACAAAAGGGAGAGGGGGGGGGGGNAGGAGAGGAGAGGAGAGGAGAGGGGTTAATGTTTGTGTCTGTAACTTACAGAGGAGAGAGACTGTGGTTAGGGTCTGAAGTCAACTGTAAATCTTTAAAGCTAACTGGGCAAGAAAATAACAATTCCTGTAGTATGAATTACGGTACAACTGTATATTATGTTACTGTGCAGTACATATATATATATATATATATACAGTACCAGTCAAAGGTTTGGACACACCTACTCATTCAAGGGTTTTTCTTTATTTTTACTATGTTCTACATTGTAGAATAACAGTGAAGACATCAAAACTATTAAATAACACATATGGAAACATGTAGCAACCAAAAAAGTGTTAAACAAATCAAAGTAGCCTCCCTTTGCCTTAATGGCAGCTTTGCACACTCTAGGCATTCTCTTTACCAGCTTCATTTGGTAGTCACCTGGAATGCATTTCAATTAACAGGTGTGCCTTGTTAAAAGTTAAAGTATGGAATTTCTTTCCTTCTTAATGCGTTTGAGCCAATGAGTTGTGTTGTGATAAGGTAGGGGTGGTATACAGAAGATAGCCCTAGTTGGTAAAAAACCAAGTCCATATTATGGCAAGAAGAGCTCAAATAAGCAAAGAGAAATGACAGTCCATCATTACTTTAAAACATGAATGTCAGTCAACCAGGAACATTTCAAGAACTTTGAACGTTTCTTCAAGTGCAGTCACAGAAAACATCAAGCGCTATGATGAAACTGGCTCTCATGAGGACCGCCACAGGAAAGGAAGACCCAGAGTTACCTCTGCTGCAGAGGACAAGTTCATTAGAGTTAACTGCGCCTCAGATTGCAGCACAAATAAATGCTTCACAGTTCAAGTAACAGACACATGTCAACATCAACTGTTCAGAGGAGACTGCGTGAATCAGGCCATCATGGTCAAATTGCTGCAAAGAAACCACTACTAAAGGACACCAATAAGAAAAAACTTGCTTAGGCCAAGAAACATGAGAAATGGACATTAGACCGGTGGGAATCTGTCCTTTGGTCTGATGAGTCCAAATTTGAGATTTTGGGTTCCAACCGCCATGTCTTTGTGAGACGCAGAGTAGATGAACTGAGGATCTCTGCATGTGTGGTTCCCACCGTGAAGCATGGAGGAGGAGGTGTGATGGTGTGGGGTTGCTTTGCTGGTGACACTGTCAGTGATTTATTTAGAATTCAAGGCACACTTAACCAACATGGCTACCACAGCATTCTGCAGCGATATGCCATCCCATCTGGTTTGCGCTTAGTGGGACTATCATTTGTTTTTCAACAGGACAATGACCCAACACACCTCCAGGCTGTAAGGGCTATTCGACGAAGGAGAGTGATTGAGTTCTGCATCAGATGACCTGGCCTCCACAATCACCCGACCTCAACCTAATTAAGATGGTTTGGGATGAGTTGGACCGAAAAGTGAAGGAAAAGCAGCCAACAAGTGCTCAGCATATGTGGGAACTCCTTCAAAACTGTTGGAAAAGCATTTCAGGTGAAGCTGGTTGAGAGAATGGCAAGAGTGTGCAAAGCTGTCATCAAGGCAAAGGGGTGGCTACACTTTTTTTAGTTACTACATGATTCCATATGTGTTATTTCATAGTTTTGATGTCTTCACTATTATTCTACAATGTAGAAAAGAGTAAAAAATTAAGAAAAACCCTGGAATGAGTGGCTGTGTCAACTTTTGACTGGTACTGTATAATATATACAGTAAAATATATATATATATACTGTGTTTATATAAGAGCTAATTGTTCTATACTGTAGGCTCGCAGCATATCCTCTTCACAGATGGACTGAATCTTAAGAGACTTACGCCCTGGTGGTGTAAACAACAACCGCATCAGACTTGAGATGTAAAATAATATTTTGGCATACGGCCCTGTGAATACAGTAAGTAACCCAAACAGCCTTAGTGACGAACCAGTGAGGTGTACCAGTGGAGGCTGGTGCGAGGAGCTATAGGAGGACGGGCTCTGTGAAATGGCTGGAACGGAGTAAATGAAACAGAGTCAAACATGTGGTTTCCATATGCTTGATACCGTAACATTTATTCCATTCCAGCCATTACAATGAGCCAGTCCTCCTATAGCTCCTCTCACCAGCCTCCACTGTAGTGTACAGTAGGCCGTATGTCATAGAGAACTCGTGGAGGGACAGGGTACTGTTCTGTGACCTAATGATTAGCTGGTGGGAAACTCGAGAGTGGACCTTCCCCGGGATACAGCCTTATGTTTGTCAGAGAACAAACAGGTTGATAGATAGATAATGGGGGGATATGGGCTGTCAATCATTCACTGGTGTTGCCCATTGGAAGCTGTTTGATGCAGAGGAAAGAGATGCTAGTCACTCAGCCTGACACTGTTATGATTTCCACCATATTGCTTGTGTGTCTTGTGCACACACAACAATGGACAATTACCTTGATCATAAGAAGGAGATTATAGCCTACCTCCGTATAGGTTATACAGTTCATTCGGTATTATTCAAAACAAAAAGTTGGATGAACGAACACACACACACACCCCTCCTCAGTCTCTGAGGTCATTGTGAATGGCAGACAGATAGGCAGGCAACCGTCCTGACACGTGCCCCCCACAAGACAACACTACACACAAAGAATCCATCACGCCTTCAGACAGACAGGCACACACTTTATCTCTCTCTCTCGCTCTAATTTAAAAAAAAAATGGCATAAATATTCCATCTTTATGGGTGAAAACAACCAAATATATAATCACTGTTGAGATGTGACGTTCAGATGCATCTGAAATTATATATTTTGACTCAAATCCCCAACTAGGGGGGCCACAAACAATTCTGAACTCATCATGAGGGGAAGCAGTTTACATACCAACATCCATACACCCCACACTGCAAAACATTTTAACGACCCCCCCCCCCCCCATGACAGCAGAGAGAACAATTGTACATTTTTAGAGTACATTTTTATGCAATTCTACACATTTTACCATGGTGCGGAGAGAAATGGTTGCAGTCTTTAATATATCTGTGAGTGAGACTGACTGACAAAATCAATTGGGTCACCCCAGCTGGTAATTCAAACGTGATAACAAGTTTAGATAGCTGGCTGCTCAACAAAATGTACCAATCCAAAAAAAACATGTAGCTGACATGGGCTAATTGAGTGACTATCAGTGACTGACATTAACAAGAGAAATAAAATGCTGATGGACAACTGAATTTCAATAGTGCACCTTGTGTACTCTACTATTGTAACTCTCAACAGTATCTAAATACATATATTGGAAATATATCCGAGGCCTATCGCTGTTCTAGAAAGCTGTTTTATAAAGTGGTTGTTGCTCTGGGAGATGTGTATGAATATTACGATCCTATAACGAGGAACTAATAGTTTAGTAAAATCTCACCAGTGTGTAATCCAACCTGCCAAATATCTTCATTTTTTGCAGAGTATAATCCAACAACATTTCACGTTTAAAAACTAAGTTCCAAATTCTCAAACATAAATAACAAATAAAAAGGCTATGAAGTTTTTAAAAATAAAGATGCCTCCGTTCCATTGTCAAAATGTTAGCATTTCAAATATTCAGGTTACGGATTAAGATTCTGAACTGAAAACTTCAGAGCACACTGGAGGAACGGAGAATAACGGACCTCACACCAGAGCATCAGAACACCGAATGTCAACAGTGTGCTCGTGCTGCAGTGACGTTCTGCGCTCCAACCCACACTGTCTCCCGAAACCAGCTGCTCATGCTGGTCCCTACAGTGTGTGTATAGTCAGGGCCGGCTCTAGCCTTTTGGGGGCACTGAGAGAGATTTGGTTGTCAGGGCCGGCTCTAGCCTTTTGGGGGCACTGAGAGAGATTTGGTTGCCAGGGCCGGCTCTAGCCTTTTGGGGGCACTGAGAGAGATTTGGTTGTCAGGACCGGCTCTAGCCTTTTGGGGGCACTGAGAGAGATTTGGTTGCCAGGGCCAGCTCTAGCCTTTTGGGGGCACTGAGAGAGATTTGGTTGCGGGCCCCCCACCTGGCCCTCCTCTTGATGAGAGAATATTTTTTGTTTTAAAGTACATTTCCCATAATTCTACACATTCTGCCATGGGGCGTAGAGAACATGTTGCAGTTTTAAAAAAACGTTTTTTGCAATTCTACACATTTTGCCATAGGGTGGAGATACAATTTCACTTTTAAAGCTAATTTCATAGTTATTCCATGTAAATATGATATTTGAGTGGGAATGACTAGCAAAATGGGGACCCCGGTAGGTCAGGACACTGCATGCCCAGTCGGTATTCAGCCATGATTACTACAAGTTTAAATAGTCTAGCCAGCTAACTACCAATCTAAAAATTGTTAGCTGACATGGCTAATTGAGTCACTGACAGTGACTGACATACAGTAAGTAACAAGAGAAAAACTGCTGATGCACCTCCAACTTTCGAAATTGCACCATGTGTATTCTACTATTCTACTTCTCAATAGTAAATTGAGACCACAACTGAGTTTCTAAGGGAACCCTAGCAGCCTGGTGCCCTAAGCATATCCCTGGAACCGGCCCTGTGTATAGTGGTGTGGTTGATTAGTTCAAGTGCACAGACTACCTCATTAGCATACAGCTGTCATTTATGTGCCCCGGTGAACCTGCTGCTCTCACAGAAGCCGCTGCTGCTGCCATGGAAAAGCCACCGCTTGCGCCCCCTGCGCGCAGAGCGATTTACGAGCCTTCCACTCTGGCCCCCTGAGGGCCCCCAAAGCCTTGATACCCTGAGGCCCTCAGTCCTGGAAGAGCCCAGCTTCCATCTGTCTGAGAGTCTATTGCTGCCTAATCAAGCACACATTATGGCTCCCAGCATCCACCCACAGGTCCCTACACCCCCAACACTAACACCCACCTACAGGACCCTACACCCCCAACACTAACACCCACCTACAGGTCCCTACACCCCCAACACTAACACCCACCCACAGGTCCCTACACCCCCAACACTAACACCCACCTACCCACCTCTCTCTCTCTATCCCTCTATCCCTCTCGGTCTCTCGCTCTCTATTCAATTCAATTCTACCTCTCTATCCCTCCATCCTCTAGCTTCAAGGCAAGCAACACTGAATCATGCATGAGAGCACCAGCTGTTCCGGACGACTGTGTGATCACACTCTCCATAGCCGATGTCAGCAATACCTTTAATCAGGTCAACATTCACCAGGCCGCGGGGCAAGACAGATTACCAAGGCGTGTACTGAGAGCATGCGTGGACCAGCTGGCGAGTGTCTTCACTGACATTTTCAACCTCTCCCTGACCAAGCCTGTAGTACCCACAAGTTTCAAGCAGACCACCATAGTCCCTGTGCCCAAGAATGTGAAGGTAACCTTCCTAAATGACTACCGCCCCGTAGCACTCACGACTGTAGCCATGAAGTGCTTTGAAAGGCTGGTCATGGCTCACATCAACACCACCATTCCGGAAACCCTAGACCCACTCCAATTCGCATACCGCCCCAACAGATCCACAGATGGCGCAATCTCAATTGCACTCCACACTGCCCTTTCCCACCTGGACAAAAGGAACACCTATGTGAGAATGCTGTTCATTGACTACAGCTCAGCGTTCAACACCATAGTACCCTCAAAGCTCATCACTAAGCTGAGGATCCTGGGACTAAACACTTCCCTCTGCAACTGGATCCTGGACTTCCTGACAGGCAGCCCCCAGGGGGTAAGTGTAGGCAACAACACATCCGCCATGCTGACCCTCAACACGGGGGCCCCTCAGGGGTGTGTGCTTAGTCCCCTCCTGTACTCTCTGTTCACTCATGACTACACGGCCAGGCACGACTCCAACACCATCATCAAGTTTGCCGATGACACAACAGTGGTAGGCCTGATCACAGACAACGATGAGACGGCCTATAGGGAGGAGGTCAGAGACCTGGCAGTGTGGTGCCAGGACAACAACCTCTCCCTCAACGTGATCAAGACAAAGGAGCTGATCGTGGACTACAGGAAAAGGAGGGCCGAACAGGCCCCCATTAACATTGACAGGGCTGTAGTGGAGCGGGTCGAGAGTTTAAATTTCCTTGTTGTCCACATCATCAACAAACTATCGTCATCCAAACACACCAAGACAGTCGTGGAGAGGGCACGACAAGACTTTTTCCCCCTCAGGAGACTGAAAAGATTTGGCATGGGTCCCCAGATCCTCAAAAAGTTCTACAGCTGCACCATCGAGAGCATCCTGACCGGTTGCATCACCGCCTCGTATGGCAACTCCTCGGCATCCGACCGCAAGGCACTACAGAGGGTAGTGCGTACGGCCCAATATATCAATGGTCACTTTACCTTTATGTTGAAATGTTATACCTCGACCAACCTGTTGACTCGATACCGGTGCTCCCTATATATAGCCTTGTTAGTGTTAATTTTATTGTGTTACTTTTATTAAATATTTTACTTTAGTTGATTTAGTAAATATTTTCATCTCTCTCTCTCTCTGTCTGTTAATCCCTAAGCAGTGTGACATCACGCCATCTGTCGCCCTAGGTTGGCATCATGCCCAGTGGAGGCTCTCCGCTGTCGGGTACAGCAGCCTCTGACCTCTCTGAATCTCCTTTAAGTGATAGCACACATAAACCTTACAGTTAAGGGTCTGTCCCTACAGTAGAACCAGTTAAGGGTCTGTCCCTACAGTAGAACCAGTTAAGGGTCTGTCCCTACAGTAGAACCAGTTAAGGGTCTGTCCCTACAGTAGAACCAGTTAAGGGGCTGTCCCTACAGTAGAACCAGTTAAGGGTCTGTCCCTACAGTAGAACCAGTTAAGGGTCTGTCCCTACAGTAGAACCAGTTAAGGGTCTGTCCCTACAGTAGAACCAGTTAAGGGTCTGTCCCTACAGTACCCTCACAAACACACACACACACACACACACACACACAAAATACACACATACACAAATACACACACAAATACACACACACAAGTACACATTCACACACACAAATATTTGACACATGCGCCGAACACAACTGGTGTAGACCTTACTGTGAAATGCTCTGACTTGCCTAGTTAAATAAAGGTAAAATAAAATAAATTAACCAACAATGCAGATCAAGAAATATAGTTAAGAAAATATTTACTAAATAAACTAAAGTAAAAAAATGTATAACATCAAAAAGTAATACATGAAAATGACATAACAATAACGAGGCTATATACAGGGGGTACCGGTACCGAGTCAATGTGCGTCTGTATCACATCCGGCCGTGATTGGGAGTCCCATAGGGCAGCGCACAATTGTCCCAGCGTCGTCTGGGTTTGGCCACTGACTTGTCTAGTTAAATAAAGGTTAAATAAATAAAATACAAATAATTGTTCAGCAGTCTTATGGCTTGGGGGTAGAAGCTGTTAAGGAACCTTTTGGTCCTAGACTTGCCGCTCCGGTACCGCTTGCCGTGCAGTAGCAGAGAGAACACTCTATGACTTGGGTGACTGAGGGAGGTGTTTAGTCCCAGGGTCCTTAGCTTAGTGAGGAGCTTTGTGGGTACTATGGTGTTGAACGCTGAGCTGTAGTCAATGAACAGCATTCTCACATAGGTGTTCCTTTTGTCCAGGTGGGAAAGGGCAGTGTGGAGTGCGATTGAGATTGCGTCATCTGTGGATCTGTTGGGGCGGATTGGAGTGGGTCTAGGGTTTCCGGGATGATGGTGTTGATGTGAGCCATGACCAGCCTTTCAAAGCACTTCATAGCTACCGACGTGAGTGCTTCGTGCGGTAATCATTTCGGCAGGTTACCTTTGCTTTCTTGGGCACAGGGACTATGGTGTTCTCTTTGAAACATGTAGGTATTACAGACTCGGTCAGGGAGAGGTTGAAAATGTCAGTGAAGACAATGCGCATGCTTTGAGTACACGTCCTGGTAATCCGTCTGGCCCCGCGGCTTTGTGAATTTTGACCTGTTTAAAGGTCTTGCTCACATCGGCTACGGAGGGCGTGATCACAGTCATCCGGAACAGCTGGTGCTCTCATGCATGCTGCAGTATTGCTTGCCTCGAAGCGAGCATAAAAGGCATTTAGCTCGTCTGGTAGGCTCGAGTCACTGGGCATCTCGCGGCTGGGTTTCCTTTTGTAGTCCGTAATAGTTTTCAAGCCTTGCCACATCCGACGAGCGTCAGAGCCGGTGTAGTAGGATTCAATCTTAATCCTGTATTGACACTTTGCCTGTTTGACGGTTTGTCGGAGGGCATAGCGGCATTTCTTATAAGCGTCCAGATTAATGTCCCGCTCTTGCAAAGCAGCTATGGGTCTCTGTGTGTAAATATGGTCTAGAGTTTTTTTTCCTCTGGTTGCACATGTGACATGCTGATAGAAATTATGCAAAACAGATTTAAGTTTGCCTGCATTAAAGTCCCGGCCACTAGGAGCGCTGCTTCTGGATGAGCATTTTCTTGTTTGCTTATGGCCTTATAGAGTTGGTTGAGAGCGGTCTTAGTGCCAGCATCGGTCTGTGGTGGTAAATAGACGGCTACGAATAATACAGATGAGAACCCTCTTGGTAGATAGTGTGGTCTACAGCTTATCATGAGGTACTCAGGCGAGCAATACTTCGAGACTTCTTTAATATTAGACATCGCGCACCAGCTGAGACAAATAGACACACACCCCCACCCCTCGTCTTACCAGAAGTAGCTGCTCTATATTATCCGTGTCGTCGTTTAGCCACGTCTCGGAGAAACACAAGATATTACAGTTTATGTCTCGTTGGTAGGATAGTCTTAATCGTAGATCGTCCAGTTTGTTTTTTAATGATTGCACGTTGGCCAATAATACAGAGGGTAGTGGTGGTTTACCTACTCATCGCCCCGCCCTCCTCCCCCTTTTTCTACGTCTTTTCTTCACGCAGATGACAGGGATTTGGGCCTTATCTCGACAAAGCAGTAAATCCTTCGCGTCGGACTCATTAAAGAAAAAATATTTGTCCAGTTTGAGGTGAGTAATCGCTGTTCTGAAGCTCTTTTCGGTCAAAAGAGACGGTAGCAGCAACATTATGTACAAAATGAGTTACAAACAGCCAACCCCTCTGGCGCAATTATCACCCCATCCATCCTCCCCCCATCCTCTCCCCCCATCCCCATCCTCTCACCCCTCCATCCCCATCCTCTTCCCCATTTTTTAAGTACTCACCTCCATCAGAGTCTGGAGAAGACCATTGGACAGAGGGCGTTGGTAGAAAGGAGAGAAAGAAACAAAATGAATGTTAGCACAATCACAAGGTCAGGAAGTAAACTGACATGTAATTAGTAGCCCTTAATAACATGAGTAGACCTTGCTAAGGTGAGTAGCCCTTGATAAGGTGAGTAGCCCTTGATATGGTGAGTAGCCCTTGATATGGTGAGTAGCCCTTGATATGGTGAGTATGTCACGGTTTTCCGATGGTGCGGACCAAGACGCAGTGAGGTTATCAGTATACATACTTTAATTAAAGTGCAAACTGGCAAAAAACAATAAACAAAGAACAAACCCTCACGCAGGTGTGGCACACACAGGTACACACACACACCAATGCAAACAACAACCCACCAGGCAAGTGGGGCAGGGAACCAACTTAAATAGGATTCCCAATTAGAGACAACAACTAACAGCTGCCTCTAATTGGGAACCCAAACCAACCAACATACAGTGGGGCAAAAAAGTATTTAGTCAGCCACCAATTGTGCAAGTTCTCCAACTTAAAAAGATGAGAGAGGCCTGTAATTTTCATCATAGGTACACTTCAACTATGACAGACGAAATGAGAAAAAGAAATCCAGAAAATCACATTGTAGGATTTTTAATTTATTTATTTGCAAATTATGGTGGAAAATAAGTATTTGGTCAATAACAAAAGTTTATCTCAATACTTTGTTATATACCCTTTGTTGGCAATGACAGAGGTCAAACGTTTTCTGTATGTCTTCACAAGGTTTTCACACACTGTTGCTGGTATTTTGGCCCATTCCTCCATGCAGATCTCCTCTAGAGCAGTGATGTTTTGGGGCTGTCGCTGGGCAACACGGACTTTCAACTCCCTCCAAAGATTTTCTATGGGGTTGAGATCTGGAGACTGGCTAGGCCACTCCAGGACCTTGAAATGCTTCTTACGAAGCCACTCCTTCGTTGCCCGGGCGGTGTGTTTGGGATCATTGTCATGCTGAAAGACCCAGCCACGTTTCATCTTCAATGCCCTTGCTGATGGAAGGAGGTTTTCACTCAAAATCTCACGATACATGGCCCCATTCATTCTTTCCTTTACATCAGTCGTCCTGGTCCCTTTGCAGAAAAACAGCCCCAAAGCATGATGTTTCCACCCCCATGCTTCACAGTAGGTATGGTGTTCTTTGGATGCAACTCAGCATTCTTTGTCCTCCAAACACGACGAGTTGAGTTTTTACCAAAAAGTTCTATTTTGGTTTCATCTGACCATATGACATTCTCCCAATCCTCATCTGGATCATCCAAATGCTCTCTAGCAAACTTCAGACGGGCCTGAACATGTACTGGCTTAAGCAGGGGGACACGTCTGGCACTGCAGGATTTGAGTCCCTGGCGGCGTAGTGTGTTACTGATGGTAGGCTTTGTTACTTTGGTCCCAGCTCTCTGCAGGTCATTCACTAGGTCCCCCCGTGTGGTTCTGGGATTTTTGCTCACCGTTCTTGTGATCATTTTGACCCCACGGGGTGAGATCTTGCGTGGAGCCCCAGATCGAGGAAGATTATCAGTGGTCTTGTATGTCTTCCATTTCCTAATAATTGCTCCCACAGTTGATTTCTTCAAACCAAGCTGCTTACCTATTGCAGATTCAGTCTTCCCAACCTGGTGCAGGTCTACAATTTTGTTTCTGGTGTCCTTTGACAGCTCTTTGGTCTTGGCCATAGTGGAGTTTGGAGTGTGACTGTTTGAGGTTGTGGACAGGTGTCTTTTATACTGATAACAAGTTCAAACAGGTGCCATTAATACAGGTAACGAGTGGAGGACAGAGGAGCCTCTTAAAGAAGAAGTTACAGGTCTGTGAGAGCCAGAAATCTTGCTTGTTTGTATGTGACCAAATACTTATTTTCCACCATAATTTGCAAATAAATTCATTAAAAATCCTACAATGTGATTTTCTGGATTTTTTTTCCTCATTTTGTCTGTCATAGTTGAAGTGTACCTATGATGAAAATTACAGGCCTCTCTCATCTTTTTAAGTGAGAGAACTTGCACAATTGGTGGCTGACTAAATACTTTTTTGCCCCACTGTAT
>QNTS01008372.1:9301-44148 GCA_003317085.1 Hucho hucho | reverse complement strand
GAGAGAGAGAGAGAGAGAGAGAGAGAGAGAGAGAGAGAACGAGAGAGAGAGAGAACGAGAGAGAGAGAGAGAGAGAGAACATGTCTAAAGGGCTAGTACCAGGAAATGGATAATGTAATGCGTTTCAACCATAGCCACAGGCTGCACTCACACATATCTAAAACCCATTATATAAAACACAACACACAAACGCACACACACTGCCTGTGTTACTGGAGAAAAGCCAGCATCTTAGAACTAAAAACAATGGCCTCATGACTTCCTGAGAAAAACAAATCAAATATGCTGTATCACACTGGATGGCTTATGTAAGAGAGCGAGAGACAGAGAGAGAGACAGAGAGATAGACAGAAAGAGACAGAGAGACAGAGACCCAACAATGAAACACTTTTTCAATTGGCACTAGGTCTGTTGAGAGCATGAGAAATATTTACCTATTTTACAGAATCACATTTTCAGGGGAAATCATGCTCTTTTTCCTGTGACTCAGTCCACTTACCAACAACACTCCCACTCAAATATGATCATCTTTGATGTGTCCAACCGGGCAATCACATCAGCGCAACCCTCATGGACTTCACACACAGAGCTTGAGCCCGCTTAAACTGGTATCTATGAAATCCGTCAACCCACTGAAAGTCTATTTCCATACTGTACGCTCCTTTCTTTCTGCTACATTATGTAGGACTACTTATGCATTTCCTTTTCCCATAGTCCCCTGCAGCTGTGTGGCGGGCCTCCTGAAGATAAGCCTGATAGACATCTGTTCTCACTACTACTACTGGCAGTCTGACACTACACCAGGCAAGACTTGGGAGTACTGTAACATATAAGGCAGGGGTATTCAACTCTTACCCTACGAGGTCCAGAGCCTGCTGGTTTTCTGTTCTACCTGATAATTAATTGCACCCACCTGGTGTCCCAGATCTAAACCAGTCCCTTAAATGGGAACAATGAAAAAAATGCAGTGGCACTGGCTTCCAGAGTTGAGTTTGAGGGATATAAGGTATACATGCCTTTTTCCATCTTTTTCCAACTTTCATGGAGCCTGAGTCATAATCTCTGAGTAATTGTGTGGGTTGTGTTCAGGCCGGCTGGTTTGGTGTGGTTTGGTGTGGGTTGGATTAAATGGAATCAATGCTAAATGTCACACAGGAATTTACGTGTGTATGACGCCAAAATACACATGCACTATGTACAGTGCACTGGGAAAGTATTCAGACCCCTTCCCTTTTCCCCCATTCTGTTAGGTTACAGTCTTATTCTAAAATTGATAAAATAAATAAAAATCCTCATCAATCTACACACAATACCCCATAATGACAAAGCGAAAACAGGTTTTAGAAATTGTTACAAATATATAAAAAACATAAACACCATATTTGCATAAGTATTCAGACCCTTTGTTTTGAGACTCGAAATTGAGCTCAGGTACATCCTGTTTCCATTGATGATCCTTGATCCTTTTTTGGAGGCCTCCTATGGTAAATTCAATTGATTGGACATGATTTGGAAAGGCACACACCTGTCCACAGTTGACAGTGCATGTCAGAGCAAAAAAACAAGCCATGAGGTAGAAGGAACTTTCCGTAGAGCTCCGAGACAGGATTGTGTCGTGGCACAGATCTGGGGAAGGGTACCAAAAAATGTCTGCAGCATTAAAGGTTGCCAAGAACACAGTGGCCTCCATCCTTCTTAAATGGAAGAAGTTTGGAACCACCAAGACTCTTCCTAGAGCTGGCCAAACTGAGCAATCGGGTGAGAAAGGCCTTGGTCAAGAACCCGATGGTCACTCTCACAGAGCGCCAGAGTTCCTCTGAGAAGATGGGAGAACCTTCCAGAAGGACAATCATCTCTGCAGCACTCCACCAATCAGGCCTTTATGGAAGAGTGGCTGGACGGAAGCCACTCCTCAGTAAAAGGCACCACAACCCGTTTGGAGTTTGCCAAAAGGCACCTAGAGAACTTTCAGACCATGAGAAACAAGATTCTCTGGTCTGATGAAACCAAGATTGAACTCTTTGGCCTGAATGCCAAGCGTCACGTCTGAAGGAAACATCTCTCTGGTAAGAAGAAGGGGGGGGGTTTATGCCTTATGATTAACGAGTCGTGGTGTGATCATAACAACATACAGGAACTCAAGTCCTTTTGTTCACCTGTCCTAGAATTCCTTACGATCAAATGCCGACCACATTATCTACCAAGAGAATTCTCTTCGATTATAATCACAGCCGTGTATATCCCACCCCACGCAGCCACCTCGACGGCCCTGAAATAACTTCATTGGACTCTATGAAAACTGGAAACCACATATCCTGAGGCTGCATTAATTTTATCTGGGGATTTCAACAAGGCTAATCTGAAAACAAGGCTCCCTAAATTTTATCAGCATATCGAATGCGCTTCCCGGGCTGGTAAAACTCTGAATCATTGCTACTTTAATTTCCGCGACGCATTCAAAGCCCTCCCTCGCCCTCCTTTCGGCAAATCTGACCACAACTCCATTTTGTTACTCCCAGCCTATAGACAGAAACTAAAACAGGAAACGCCCATGCTCAGGTCTGTTCAACGCTGGTCCGACCAATCTGATTCCACACTTCAAGATTGCTTCGATCACGTGGACTGGGATATGTTCTGGATAGCATCGGACAATAACATTGATGTATACGCTGATTCGGTGAGCGAGTTTATTAGCAAGTGCATCGGTGATGTGGTAAGGGTACCAAAACCTTCCCCAACCAGAAACTGTGGATTGATGGCAGCATTCGCGCAAAACTGAAAGCGTGAACCACTGCTTTTAATCATGGCAAGGCGACCGGAAACATGACCAAATACAAACAGTGTAGCTATTCCCTCCGCAAGGCAATCAAACAAGCTAAGCGTCAGTATAGAGACAAAGTGGAGTCGCAATTCAACGGCTCAGACATGAGACGTATATGGCAGGGTCTACAGTTAATCACGGACTACAAAAAGAAAACCAGCCCCATCGCGGACACCGATGTCTTGCTCCCAGACCAACTAAACAACTTCTTTGCTCGCTTTGAGGACAATACAGTGCCACTGACACGGCCCGCTACCAAAACCTGCAGGCTCTCCTTCACCGCAGCCAACGTGAGTAAAACATTTAAACGTGTTAACCCTCGCAAGGCTGCCGGCCCAGACGGCATCCCTAGCCGCGTCCTCAGAGCATGCGCAGACCAGCTGGCTGTTGTGTTTACGGACATATTCAATCAATCCCTATCCCAGTCTGCTGTTCCCACATGCTTCAAGAGGGCCACCATTGTTCCTGTTCCCAAGAAAGCTAAGGTAACTGAGCTAAACAACTACCGCCCTGTAGCACTCACTTCCGTCATCATGAAGTGCTTTGAGAGACTAGTCAAGGATCATATCACCTCCACCCTACCTGACACCCTAGACCTACTCCAATTTGCTTACCACCCCAATAGGTCCACAGACGACACAATCGCAATCACACTGCACTAACCCATCTGGACAAGAGGAATACCTATGTAAGAATGCTGTTCATCGATTACAGCTCAGAATTCAACACCATAGTACCCTCCAAACCCTGGGTCTCAACCCCACCCTGTGCAACTAGGTCCTGGACTTTCTGACAGGCCGCCTCCAGGTGGTGAGGGTAGGAAACAACATCTCCACCCCACTGATCCTCAACACTGGGGCCCCACAAGAGTGCGTTCTCAGCCCTCTCCTGTACTCCCTGTTCACCCATGACTGTGTGGCCATGCACGCCTCCAACTCAATCATCAAGTTTGCTGACGACACTACAGTGGTAGGCTTGATTACCAACAATGACGAGACGGCCTACAGGGATGAGGTGAGGGCCCTCGGAGTGTGGTGTCAGGAAAATAACTTCACACTCAACGTCAACAAAACAAAGGAGATGATCGTGGACTTCAGGAAACAGCAGAGGGAGCACCCCCCTATCCACATCGACGGGACAGAAGTGGAGAAGGTGGAAAGTTTTAAATTCCTCGGCTGTCAAATCACGGACAAACTGAAATGGTCCACCCACACAGACAGCATGGTGAAGAAGGCGCAACAGCGCCTCTTCAACCTCAGGAGGCTGAAGAAATTTGGGTTGTCACCAAAAACACTCAAACCTTTACAGATGCACAATCGAGAACATCCTGTTGGGCTGTATGACCGCCTGGTACGGCAACTGCTCCGCCCACAACCGTAAGGCTCTCCAGAGGGTAGTGAGGTCTGCACAACGCATCACCGGGGGCAAACTACCTGCCCTCCAAGACACCTACACCACCCGATGTCACAGGAAGGCCAAAAAGATCATCAAGGACAACAACCACCCGAGCCACTGACTGTTCACCCCGCTATCATCCAGAAGGCGAGGTCAGTACAGGTGCATCACAGCTGGGACCGAGAGACTGAAAAACAGCTTCTATCTCAAGGCCATCAGACTGTTCACTAACATTGAGTGGCTGCTGCCAACATACAGACTCATCACTGCCAACATCTCTAGCCACTTTAACAATTAAATGTAACAAATGTATCACTAGTCACTTAAACAATGCCACTTTATATAATGTTTACATCTATGCCGTTCGGCCATCGCTCATCCATATATTTATATGTACATATTCTTAATCATTCCCTTATACACACAAGTGTAAAGTAGTTGTTATGAAATTGTTAGATTACTTGTTAGATATTACTGCACGGTCTGAACTAGAAGCACAATCATTTCGCTATACTCGCATTAACATCTGCTAACCATGTGTATGTGACCAATAAAATTTGATTTGATTTGAAACCTGGCACCATCCCTACGGTGAAGCATGGTGGTGGAGGCATCATGCTGTGGGGATGTTTTTCAGTGGCAGGGACTGGGAGACTAGTCAGGATCGAGGGAATCAAGAGAGCTCCTTGATTTAAACTTGCTCCAGAGCGCTCAGAACCTCAAACTGGGGTGAAGGTTCAACTTCCAACAGGACAACGACCCTAAGCAAACAGCCAAAACAACGCAGGAGCTGCTTCGGGACAAGTCTCTGAAAGTCCTTGAGTGGACCAGCCAGAGCCCGCACTTGAACCCGATCGAACATCTCTGGAGAGACCGGAAAATAGCTGTGCAGCGACGCTCCCCATCCAACCTGACAGAGCTTGAGAGGATCTGTGGAGAAGAATGGAAGAAACTCCCAAAATGCAGGTGTGCCAAGCTTGTAGCGTCATATCCATGAAGACTCAAGGCTGTAATCGCTGCCAAAGGTGCTTCAACAAATTACTGAGTAAATGGTCTGAATACTCATGCAAATGTGATATTTCCATTTTTTCTTTGTCATTATGGGGTATTGTGTGTAGATTGATGGGAGAAAAAAACGATTTAATCCATTTTAGAATAAGGCTGTAACGTAACAAAATGTGGAACAAGTCAAGGGGTCTGAATACTTTCCGAATGCAGAGACGCAACAATGACCATGCAGGGTATGTCATCTCTGGTATGCGAGTCTCAGTCAACAGCAGTGACTCTGAATATATGACTGTATTTGAGTGTGGTCTTCAGCAAGTCAGTCATGCCTGAGCCTACGAGCCTAACTACACTGTGTTTAACATCATTAGCTAAAGTACATTCTCACTCAAACACGTTTAAATGGATTGGCGTGATTGCCACTCATTCAATAACAGTATTTACAAGATGTTGTGGGGGTTATGGAAATGTAAACGTGTGTTTCTCACTCACATGTTTGAAAGCGGTGTGGGGTGCAGCAGTCGCCCCCGTCTCATCTAGGTACTCCTCCCAATTAAAGTCTGCCTCTTCCTCCATGGAGTCTGCGTCTGATAGGAAGAAAGCGCTGTCAATCATTTTGACTGCCACCAACCCAGTCACAAAAAAATTAAAAACAACCATAACAGCATCACATTCAATAATTAAATAGCAGAAACAAAATCATTCAGTCGATATTCATACCGGTTATAGACTAGGGTGATATCGTCTATATGAATGCAACTGCCACTGTATTGAAGCCATTGGACGCAGTTATGATTTATTGCAGGCGATAGGTTCAATAGACATCACTGCACTCTGTATCAAAGTTCGGTTCACACTGTGAACCCGAGTGAACACATAAAAAAATAAAAATAGCCCTATAGGCTTTGAGAGGACCCGTGTGGCTCAGTTAGTAAAGCATGGGCCTTGCAATGCCAGGGTTGTGGGTTCGATTCCCACAGTGGACCAGTATGGGTGAAAAAAGTATGAAAATGTATGCACTCACTACTGTATGTCGCTCTGGACAAGAGCATCTGCTAAATGAATCAATGTAAAATGTACATCCCTGCGCTGTGTTGTAGGCCTATGTCTCTTCAGTAAATCTGAGCTGGAATTAATTTTTCAGTCTATTCCGTTCAAACAACTCGAGCTTATGCGCACCTTGTCATTAAAATCTTAATTGGCTCATTTCAAACTGTCCTTTGGTGAGGCGCAGCTGGGAGCTAGTTCTGTAAGATGGTGAGTGGTGGGGGTCGATAAACCAGAATTGGGGGATCCTCCATCATCGTTTAAATCTCCAGTTTGGGAACATCTTGGCCTCCCAGTAGATTACAACACAGATGGACAGAGAGTTGTGGATAAAGCGTTAACAGTATGTCGCCACTGCTCAACGAGAATGGCCTATGCATCTGCCAACACCTCAAATATGTTGGCACATACGCTGACATCACCCCAGTATAACGGAGCAAGACGGAAGCGCAAAGAAACATAACATTGTCTCACCTCTGCATTCAAGCTGATTCTGACTGGGCCAAAGAAATTAAAGGAGTGATAGGTAGACTATGTTTATATTTTTTTAGTCTTTGGTTTATAGCTGCAGTATAGTCGCAGGTGTGCACCCATTCTCGGTGGTTGAGAACAGAGGGATTCAGCACCGCGTGAAAGTGCTCGAGCCACGTTACAAACTTCCCTCTTGCATTCATTTCAGCAAACAGGTAGTACCCGCTCTAAATATGCAAGCCAAAGCTTTCAATGAATTGGCCAATGCACCCTGTGAAGGCACTTAACAGTGACAACCCATTACATTAACCCGGAATGGGAGATGTCCCATGCTACAGACAAGCCCTCTTTCTGAGAGTCACAACTGTGCATCTGGCACTTAAGGAGGCAGTGTCATGGTGCATTCGGAACCAAGTGGGAAGTGGGAATATACCACATATGACTGGAAACAATCCACTTGAACAGCCCTCCAACTGTTAATTACTTGTGGGAAAATCGTCTATCATCCTGAGCACCCACTTCTCCGACATGGTGACCTCTGACGTCACCTACTAAGGAAATGGCCTTTATAATAGTATTTTCTGCAGTTCAAATAAATCCATTATTGTGATTTTTTAACTCTAATTTGTTGGACGTGTAGTTTAATGTGTATATTGTATTTTTATGTGTATTCTTGTGCTAAACTGGGCTCATCTGGAAAAGAGACCCTTTGGTCTTAGCATCAAATCCCTGTCAAAATTAAGATTAAATAAAACTTACAAAAATGACAATGCTGTGGAGAAAAAGCAATGAAACAGGAATAGCGTTGTAAGCAAAACAGAATATTTACTCAGTCCCTAGCGAAAGAGTCGAGTGAAATACAGTTTGCGTGGAGTGGGGAAAAAATGTGTACGCCTTCATTCTGCAACAATCAAAGTCACTGTGTAAACAGATACGTCATAATAAGCATAACATACAGATTTGAATGAGACAAGCAGGGTGAGATCTGATCACACACACCAATGTCATTTCTCTAAATCTACGGGGAAGGAACTTTATAAAGAACACAGCAGGAACCAGCTGAAACTAAGTTCAGTCTCTTTTCAACCATCCAAAATTAGGTCACAAAATGTATTTGATCTTTAGTGAGTCGTATGTGTGTGTGTGTGTTCCAGGTCTTACATAATGCCACTAATGTTTCTCCTCAAGGTGAGAACTGTTTAATTTGCCCATGGGAGACTGTTACTTGGACAAGGTATAATGTGTCTTCTGTATGTGTGTGTGTGTGTGTGTGTGTGTGTGTGTGTGTGTGTGTGTGTGTGTGTGTGTGTGTGTGTGTGTGTGTGTGTGTGTGTGTGTGTGTGTGTGTGTGTGTGTGTGTGAGAGAGAGAGAGAGAGAATCTGCATCTCTTGTTCCTGCTGTGTGGTTTCTCCTCTCAAGGCTGTGTCTCATGGGACTTTGTGTGTGGGACTTAACCTGCACTAATGAAAGAGAAGAAACTACCAGTTGTTGCAGTCGGGGGGTTTCTGAAAAGAATCTGCTAGGCTTGCACTTCTCCTTTACACATAGTAGTGTGTGTGTGTGTGTTCACACTCCCCATCCCCAGACCTTTACAAAGGCTATGACATCATACCTTCCACTATCCATCTCCACCTGATTCAAAGGGGTCATGTTACAAACACTGCATTTAACAAAAAGTAATCTTGTATTTGGGATTTAGAAAAGCACTTTAAAAATCCTTAAAAATGTTTTATAATTACAAAGATGTTAGATCAACCGTATTGTTGAGAAAATTTCCTGTCCACCCGACAAAACTTTCCTGATTTCTATTTCTTTTAATCCGAGTTCCACTTTTCCAGTCTGTTCATCTGATAAGAAGCACCTTGTAGGGCTGAACATTACAGAACAAGGAAGTGAACACAGGAAAACAATGACTGAGAGACTAACTATGACTCTACAGTCAGCCCATACATCCCCGCACCACTGACCAGGTAAACTGGACCAGATTCTCTCACAGCTTGACACAGTGGCTGCTGCAGATTCCTGCTGAATAATCAAAACAAAGAAATAGCTCTGCACTACACGCATTCTGAGACCTTGTTGAAGGTCAATAATGGTGTGCCTTGTCAAAAGGAATGGAAAAAAATTGAAAATGGCTTATTTTCAATGCAATCACTGAGCATTTTGAAACCACAACCCCCTGTTGTGATTGTGATACAATGGAGATGAATGGTTGTACGCTTCACGTGTCATCAAACAATGGCAGACAAAAAATGAGGAAGGGATCGAAGATTAAAAAGCGTAGGTAAAATCCCTCACCTGAGTACACCTGTTCTTCTCTCCCATTGGTCGGGCTGTGGGATTTCCCCGTGGAGAGGGCCAACAGCCTGTCCTCTGGGCGGTACTGCATCCTGCTCTCTTCCTGGTAACCTTTACCCTTTTACCTTTTGTCCGTCTGTCTTCAGACTCCTCAGTCTTCACTGCTTCTCCCTCATTCCTCCACTGTGTCACAGAAAGGAGGAGTTAAGTAGGAATAGAGCATTAAAATCCATATCATGTCCATCTAAACTGTGTGTACCACAAAGTGTGTACCACAAACCACAATTAGGACATCGACTCACAAAGCAAGTTTTCATAAATCATTGGGTACAGTGCAAGAAAAACGTCAGAGTAATCTGAAATGGCGGCATTAATTCATGTTCACATGTACAGCACAACATACATTAGGTATTTCATCATTAAGACCTTTAGGAAATAATGTCTGGAGGGTGAAAATCCCAAAACCTTCTCTTTTACTCAGAGTGTTATTAGTATCACCTCCCCTGTCTGATATCTTAACTTTCTCTATGCCACAAAATCTAAAGGTAGAAATGTCATGTTTTAGGTCATTAAAATGTACTGTGACTGGATAATCCCTGTCCTTTCTCCTGATTGAACTTTAATGTTCACTAATACTCTGTTTGAGAGAACGAGAGGTTTTACCTACATAACAGCCCACTACACAAAAGGAATAGCCTCTGTTCTACTAATTATATTTGTACCGCATAGAATACCTGTTCAGCACAGTTTATTTCTATGTCTTTGCTTGGTACAGTCTGCGAGAGCAATGTGCAGTTTCTGCTGTTGTGGATTTGCATACCCCAGCACAGCTCTTCAGCCACAAGAGATAACCAATCACAGTTGAAATAAGGTAGAAGAACAGGACCGACACACGCCACAGAGATCAGCGTTACATAAACCATTACGAAAGAAGAGGTATTTCAAATGACTTAAATCACTCATATAGGAATCATAACGCTTTGTCATAATTTACTCATTATTTTGTTTTATCTAAAAGATCTTAGAGAAAAACAAACTAAATATTTTCCTATTGTTTTCCCATCCGGTCTCTTTGCCAGATCACATGGTTACAATTGTGATATTTTGGGATGACTGCCATTTCCCTCAGCCTCCGCAATGACTCACTCTAACTACACGCACTTCCATCAAATGTTCAATTAACACTGATTTATAGAGCAGATTCATACCAATGCCATTCAATCAAACTAATACACAAAAACAACTCTGCAGACTTCGCAAATTTTCCTAAGCATTCAAATCTCCATTCAAAAGAGCAATAGGCAATATTATGTACTTGTCATCATCCGTTTTTATAGCATGAGGAACATCATTGGAAATGCATTTAAATCAACTCGATGCTTCATTGCATAGCTGTGTCCTTTCACAACATGTAATCCTTCTGAATGTGTCCTCCGTCACGCAGGGATCCAAACACACATCTATCCATAGCGTAAACAACAAGCTGGTCTGATTGGACTCTCATGACGCTGCCCCCTGTCCCTCTCCACTCAGCCTGATAGTCCACATGCTCCGGGACGCAAACATAGGATCCATCTACTGACTTCAGTCCAGAAACTATCAGAGATCACAGTCCACAGGGTCCATTAAATAACTCAAATGTAGTATAAACCACGTCTCAGACACAATCATAGAAAATCACAGATTTACATGTAGGTTTACAGGATAAAGAGAACCGGGCAACTTATCTCACAGACAGAGGGTCACTTATCCCAGAAATGTTCTCACTGATTTAAATCGAAAAGGTTCACTATTATAGCATTCAGTCAGGAGGATCTAAGGCTGCGTTTACACAGGCAGTCCAATTCTGATATATTTTTTCACAAATTGTTATTTATTTTTTTACCAAAAGCAGCCTAACTAAACCACTAAATTAAAACATATTGGTCCATCCTTGTCCCCAGCATCCCAGTGAGCAGCCCAGATTGGATCCTGGGGATTAGGCTGATCTGTGTGTTAATCTGAGATGCAGGTCTTTCCTGGTTAAAGCCTCATCAGATTGAGATGGAGGGGGGCGGTGTTATTGGTTAGCCCTGATGAGTCCAGTAGGCACCACACGCCGTCCCTTAGCTGCCTTTCTCTAAAACCCCAACCAGGACAATAGAAAGACATAATGGGGAATTAACAGATTAACTAACACTATTTGGGCTGGATGTGTCCTTCCTTATCTCCCATTGTGTTTTTGTTTGTAGGTATCAAAATGACACAATTTATCCTGTTAAGAATAATGATCTCTCAACGATTTCTACACTTCTGTTTTATCACTCACTATGTAATCTACAATATTACATCCAATGAAAGACTTCATGATTTATCAGTATCTATGATGTATTAGTATAATTTATCAGTAGAATATAGAATCTTGTCTCTATGGCTCATCTAGCCTGGTGTGTTCCTTAAACAGCCTGTGATGCTATGTGGGATCAGCTGACTGAGATATTTAAAAGACTGAAGTGTAAACAACTGCCCCGGGCAGGCAGACAGACAGGCAGGCCACAATGCACAGAGGCAACGAGAAAACATACTAATGGGCAGCCTACTGCCTACAACAGCAGTCTTCAGGCAACTTCTCCAGCATCAAGACATTGTTTGAGTAACATCACACCAGAAGGTCTATTACTTTTTCCATAAACTCAAAAATAATCGAAAATAGATGGAAATGAATCTTGTTTGATCTATTCCAAATTTCGTGTTGTATAAGATGTCTTTATCTTCTTTGAAGAAAAAACATCTGATGTAGGCCAATCATTGGGCAGCTTTTTTGCGCAGAGCACGTGGTGTCTGTTATGCCGACTCTCGTGCCACGTGACTCTCATTATCTCTCCTCCAGACATTGAGTTGCTCATGATCCGGTCAAAAGAAGAAAAAAAAAAAATTTTTAACTCCTGTGATTCATTCATCCATACACCTCACTGAAGACTCTTAGTGGAGAAAACGAAATGTGGCTTTTTTTTACATTGCAATGAATCTAGTCAGCCAGACACTTCCCATGAGCAATTAGCCTGGGGATGTGGTTACTTTTTACCATTATTTCACCTAAAACTACAGCAGACACCTCTGAACTGACGATGTCAAGTCACAGCCTTGACCTAATGACTTAATACAACCGTTTTCCATATCATTGTGTTATGGAAATCACTGTGAAAGATGTGTTAATAATGTAAGTTGTTCTTGGCTAATACAATTCTCTGTCTTCACTCACAGAGCAGAGCCAAACCATCAATGTTTTATCTGTTTTTTCTTTAGAACCTTATCAGGGACATTTACATACAATGGCATGTGCTTTCAAAAGATCGATTATGAACGGCGCTGAGGAGTACATGAATAAAACCATCAATAACCATGCATCCTTGATCATCTTCACCCCTATACCAGATCCCTGGACACTTCATAGGGTTTTATTGTAAAGAGACGAGATCTTCTCCATGATGTTGCTTGCTTCCATTCCATCTAGGCTACACCAGTACCAAGGCAAAACGATCTCACATGAGAGCCACGGACCTACCGTATGTTTTAGGGTATTATGGCAATACGCAACCTGAATACGCATGAGTGCGCACATGCACATCACTGTTCATTCGGTAACGTGGCTTTATTTTTATATTCATTATGGAGCCGAATGTAATCCCGAAGAGGGATCATCAGAATAATGTGCAGCTAAACTCCGGATTTGCTGACCGCCCGCAATAAAAAATGTACAATTAAATGGATATATGCGCGGTTTAACCCAATTAGAAACTTCATCATAGAAATGTGGCATAACGTCGGATTGCGAGAATTACCTCGTGCAATTTTACAATCATCAAGATTGGATGTTAAAACCTTGATGGATGATTAAAAAGACAAATGGAACCGTTCATCAGACCATTATTCTATGTCTACTAAATAACGATAAAAAAATAGATTGTAACTGCTAATGCTGATAAAGTGAAACAGGAAATGTAGCTAGGCGTACTGTGCATTTGTGGAATACGGGTGTCGCCGAAGTCCTCTCAGTGCTGTCCTCTCAGTCAGTCATTTGTATTTCGCACTTCGCTAATGTACTTTGCACACAAAGTATTGCAGCGGAAAAAAACTCCAACGGTATTGCTAAACGTCCACTTCTAATTTAATTCATTAGAGCTTGTTAATGTGCATGAAAAGAAACTGAAACTGGACGGTTAACTGAAGTAATTACATTTTTTCCTCATTCAAAGATTTTACATGCAGTTTTTTACACACCAAAACCCGCCATGTTGAAAGTGGTTTGACATATTGGCAATGTCAGGTATTTTCCTATGCCTTTGCGCACCTATGTGTGGAAAAAGCATGACACACCTACACGTTTAAACTGTAAATATGAACATTTAAAACGAAGTCAAGAGTGTGAATTTATGAGCATTTCACTATTTTATCGTTTTCAGTAGAAAGCAGACCGTTAGATGGAAATTCATTTATCAGGCTTATTGAAATGTGTTTTTCCTATGCAGGGCAAGCATTAAAATAAATGTTTATGTAACCAATTTATTTTGCATCAAGGTTTACATTAAATAAAGAAGAACAATCATACTAACTACATTTAAAGTGCCACGAAGCGACGTTCTCACCCCATGTGAAAGCTATAATTACGCACGTATAAACACTTTGAACAACTTGGCTGCTGAATGCGCCAGTATTTCTGTTTCTAGAGAAACAGCCTCGAGTAGGAATGGTTAAAGGTTTTAGCCAGGAAAAACCTTTCACGGTAGATATTTCGTCGAGAAAACGACGGCTCTGGATTAGTAACCTACATAAATATTTAAAGAAGCGTCAACCTGTCACCTGCCTTACCTTAATTCTGTTTTTTTCGCGAGCCTTTTCCGTTCGGAGGAAGCCAGCGAGCGACGTCTTCCAACTGCACAGCACAGAGCTCGTTCCAATATGTCATCCCACATCTGCGCATGTCCAGAAATCTTCAGATTATTTTCAAACCAACTCCTTCAATGACCTTTAGTGCAGTTACGAAATTTGTTCAGCCAATTATAAATAGGATGTCGAAGTAGGCTACCCACCCACATATTTTAACCCCTCGGTCTTTCATGGCTGAAATACACAACACATAGATTTTGTTACCAGTGTGTTTACACAATGATGAAGCCACCATTTGTACACTTCTGAACCTATTTTTGTATTTTATTTTATCTTTATTTAACCAGGCAAGTCAGTTAAGAACAACTTATTATTTACAATAACCAATTGTGTTCGGCCCTATGGGACTCCCAATCACGGCCGGTTGTGATACAGCCTGGAATCGAAACAGGGTCCGTAGTGACGCCTCTAGCACTGAGATGCGGTGCCTTAGAACACTGCGCCACTCGGGAGCCCAATTCATGATAGATGTAATTTTCCGATTACGTTTTTTGTTGTCGAGATTGTTTTCATTGTTTTAAAATGGGAATACAGGCTATATTCTATTACGGTTGTTTTCACATGTGAAATATAAGTATCCAATACACAAATCCCAACAGAAGTCAATAGGCATACTGTATAGTCAAAGAATAAACCTGTTTAAGCCTGGAGCCAAACATTTTTGTCTGACAACTATTTGACATTCAAATAAATGAACAAACGTATAGGCCTGTACATCTGCTAACCCCTTCTATGAGAATTACATTGGCACTGTTTTTGACTGTTACAGTCGTGTCTTGACATATTAACCTTTTCTTTCGGTTAATTGTGTGTTTTTCTTAAGAATTATGCTATCCAACATATAATGAAAACGTAACTCAATGCTCAGCGTGCACGAGAGACAGTCTTACTGATTAGAATGGAATTCAGTGTAGCATACTGCACAGAAGTCGTATTCATTTGATGGTATTCATTTAAAAGATAAGTTAAAATGGTATTGGTTTTTAACAGCTCAATTTGTGTTGTTCTTGTCATGTTAGTGCATAATGTCAAAACTGTTTCCACTTGACTAAAAAGTGAAAACGGTTATGCACTTTATTCCAATACTTAGAGCAGCCTACATGAGATAAAACCATTGACAGTCATTGATAAAAGTGAGTATGCTCACGATCATTCTGTCCGTCAACCAAGCCCTTGTATTCATGGGGTCCAGAAGCAAATGGGGGTATACGGGCTTCATATGGTCCCAGTTCGGTCCAAGTCCCAAACTGAAGGCGACTCAGCAAGGCATGAACGTTTTAAGTTTCCATATATTGAATTGTATTATCAACCATAATATGATCAGTGTATCTTCATGACAATGTAACAAAAGCATCGCATTCAATGGATATTGCATTAGAAGCAGCCCTATTGTTCTGTCACTTATTTGGACTGGCTGGCTCACGTACTGAAGTGACTGTCATCATTTATTGTTCTCACTAAAAGACACATATTTAACGTGCCTACTCTATATGAAAGATTGTCCATTTCATCAAATCATTGTTATAGCGTTCAAGCATTAATGTAAAATGTAAAGGTATTTCATATTTCATAAGTCAATGCTATCCTCTAGTGGCAGAGCGTGTGTAGGCCCACTCGACAACTGAATGGAAATGGACAGACATGATGAGTTTATTAAATAACACATTTTGAACTGTCTTGAACTGGGTATCATATCTTATGAAGATATTCTTTGGACTAAATAAATGTACATAAAAAAATATGTATGATTGTTTGAAAACTATAGTTACAACAGTGTATTGTGGAGGTTTTAGGCCTGTAAAATGTCAGGCTATAATATTTGGTATAGACTATGAGTAAAATCAATTGTTTTAAATTGCGGAAAAATAATGCAAAATCTATATTGCGCAATATAGACGTACTTGTGGATAATGATTTTGGGATACCCTGCAACCTCCTTCGGCTGTCATCATCCCATAACAGTGCTAGAATGAATGAGCATCATCTTCCACTTCCAATTTTTAAACAAAAAAGCGGGCAGTCACTTAGATAGGCCTACCGAATTGTTTGAGTTGCCTAGCCACCACCGTCCTCATCCGCACCCTTTTGGTGAAGCGAATGCCTCTCCGCGGCTTCGCTCCCCGCGGTCCATCCCGGTGGAGGGAAGTGTGCGTGTGCACGTGGTGGTGAGGTGCTGGTAACAGATGGTTGGTTAGAAGCGCGTGGTTTAATCTGCCAGAGAAGAGGTTTTAACAAGTGCGCGGGGAACGGATTATCCCCCACGTGCGACGCATGCATTGCACGGGCCACTGCCCTTTGTATGTGTACCAGTCAGAAGAAAAGTGATGGTTTGTCTCTATAACTCAATAACTCCCAAATTCATCTAGCCTGCCTTGACAATGACCATGGAGTAGGCCTATCATAAACCATTGGATTTAATAAAATGCCATAGCCTATGGCAAACCCATAGGCTATGGCTATTGATTGAATAAGTTATTAATCAGTAATTAATTAGATGCCAACTTCCTCCTCATTCCATAACTGGACAATAGTGGCTTCATGACTATACCATGGCCCAATGATCAGTTATTCTGACTGCAAAATAACATATTTATAAATACATTTCATATACTATTGCAAAAATAATAACGTGGTTGAGTGTTATGAAGGCTTGGGTAACATTAGAATATGTTACCCAATAAAACAAATCAAAGATCATTTTCATTGGTTTATGTTAGTGTAGGCTATCTGTGGTGCACATGGAACAGTTATTCTTGGAAAAGGTGATATTTTGAAATAGAGCTCATCTCTTCCATTTTTAAAGTTATTTGGCAAAGGTTAGTGCTTTGGAAACCTCAGAATCTGCTCTTTCTGATACTATATAGAAGTCAAAAGGTCTTACCTGCATGTAACTCTGTAGGAGCCTCAGAGGATTTGAAAAAGTCGCTTTCTGGTGCTCTGTTTCCCTGCCTCTGTGTCAATTCCAACTAAACTGCATAAACTGCACTCTCTTCATATTCAATTTGACAATTTACAATATTTTTACCCATCAGACTATTGTCAATTTAATATTGTCTTTAGGCTAAATCTATTATTATATTTGTGAAATAATTTTCAATATAGTTTAGATGTAGTTTAGATGGGCCATCCTCAGCTGAGCAGGCTGACTGCTGGTGAATGACTGCTGGTGAATGACTGGCGGTGAATGAGCGGAAGAAAGAAATACAAGTCCTTTTAAAACTGGATATAACACAAATTCTGTTTCTGATATCGAAATTCTAAAAACAAATGTATGTGATAAATATACTTATTTAGGCATTAGTTTAAAAATGGCAGAACAATTTTAATGTAATTAATATGAGGTCAAAATGACTTAGTGTTAAATCCACTACTGTTGTCTCTCATCATAAGTAGGACACATCATCTGACTGCTGTATTATAGATCATTCATATAACAAAGGTCGTCCATTTAGATTAAATTATAGACTAAACTCTATACATGTGACTAGAACGTGGTAACTGTTAATGAGCATTTCAAATGGCGCTTGGGACATTAGATGGCCCCCTACTGCGGAGACCGGGGCGCGTCACCGCAATTAACAAAAGGAACAAAGACCGCCTGCGCTCGCAGAGATGCCAGGAATTCAACAGCAGGAGGGGACGTCAGAATCCTGAATTTTGCAGTGTTTTCGCTTTCAAAAACATTTGATATGGAGTAGAACATTTAAGTCTGTTCCGAACTTTAGTTTTCGCAAAATACTTTTGTATTAACTTCGCGAGAGGGACATTGAGCAGTGATAGCATGGAAAATTCGTTTTGTTTTTCTTGAGGATAGACGGAATTTCTCCTCGCAAACAACAGGGGAAGTGCCCCTGTCCTTTGTCTGCCACGGGTGTTTTTAAAGTATTCGACATGGACATTTACGGATACAATGGTGTTTCTCCCGCCAAAAGACTGTTTAATAATGCCGTTTTTGAGATTTCAAAGCTTTGATTCAAGGGTTGCTGGCCATAGTTGCCTTCAGCACACTGATGGGTGAGTATCTTTCAGAAGAGAACGTAACAATGTTTCAAGGGCTGAGCAGTATAATTGTATAGGATAACTTACTGTTTCGAAATAGCAGATCATGTTTAAAATAAAATACTTAGAAATCACTTTTAGAGGGAAAATCCAGGGTCTACTCAGCCAGGCACTGCTCTGGTATCCACTGCAGAGTTACTCTTCATCTGTGAGCACGTGGCAGTTTGTTTGTTTATGCTATTTGACGTTTCTATCCGATGGCTGGTGCACCTTTATAAGGCTGATAATAAATATATAATTATTATAATTCCATATAAATAGTATATTATAAGAATGTTTCCCATATCCTTTTATGTGCTAAGTTTAAAATATTCAGCGCCACGCGTAGCCATATCATCAGTGGCCCATCAACACAAATGTAAACGATCTCGAATGTATCCTATAACTATTAGACTATTGTATATTTATAAACTATCCTTAAACGATAAACTACTTGTAAACGATTTATAAACCCATTTCATTTGTGTTATTCTTATTATTGAAATGCCTCTTCAACACGGGTGAACGTTTATGGTCTGTGATGGAACAAACTATTTTGAGAGGGGGGTCATAAAATCCTACAGAATACATCCATGCCTTTTGAATATAAGAGAATAGGCTCTGTCTATATCTCTATCTGCAGTGAGATGACATTTTGTAGTCATGTACTTTACAACAGAGTGATTTATGACAGAAAGGGGTCAGACTCTAAAGGTGAGTGGAGGATCAATTAGCTTTGACCTCCCAGTTACTTATTAGTAAGAAGATCAATATTTAGCCAGGTGTGTCCGTGCATGCATGTAAGCACTGCATCAGCCAGAGTACCCAAGTCTGTTAATGTACTGCTGAAAATCAAGGGTCTTCTCAGCCAAGCGCTGCACTGGTATGTATGCACTGCAAAGCTACACTGTCCATCTCAATGCCTCTCCTCCGCTTGCCAAGATGCGTCCATCTTTGTTTAGAGTTCTCTTCCTCTTGGCTATTTTGGTGACTTCCTCCCATTGACAGACCACTGGCCCCACCTTTTGCATGACAGAGTTCTTGGAAACAGTTGCTATCATTTTATGCCAGGCACCAATTCTGTCTTTGCATTCTAACCTTCAGATAAATCTTTTTTTGGTGATAATGAGTCAAACTGCAGCCACAACATGATGTTGGTATGTGGACAGTCACACACTCAGACCTTGTGTTAGATGGGGAGAGAGGAACAGTGGGTTCCTGTTAGACACGTAGCCCTGAGCTACCAGTGTCCTGATGGGGATGGGTGGACTGAGGGAGCATGTGGTTCTGACTGTGCCATTCTTTATCCATCTCTCCTGGACCCACAGAGGACATGTACACTCATTTGGATAGGATTTTTCACTCTTCTATGGCTGTCTCTCTCTCACTGCGTCTCTCCATCTCTCTACAGTGAAGAGGTTCCGTGCGCCCATAGGGATCAGAAGACCATGGAGGATCTGGTAAGAGACCAGTGTTTTTATTTCTATTTCTTATTGGAGACTGGATCAAACCCCAGGGAAGAACAGGAGACCATCGGTTGATCACATTGCAGAGGATCAAAGATTCAATTAGATTTAGAGATGTTAATGTTTGTTGCTTGACTTATATATCTGGCTATTACAAGTCACCATGGCGATGACCATACTACATTTCACCCCATCTCTACAGGTTTTATGTCCAAGCAGGCCATTGGCGCTCTCTTCATCCACTTCGCAAACGTGTTCCTCTCCAACCTCACAGAATTGGACCCCTGTTCCCTGTGAGTCCATAGCTGTGATTGGACAGGTTGGCAGAAACCACCTTCCAATCTAAAGCCTCAACCAATCATTATGATAAATAAATAAGATTTGCACTAGGGCTACATACAGCAGTTAGGTGCAGTGAAATGTGTTGTTTTACATGGTCAACCATAGTAGTATGGTAGCCCTAGTGCAAATTAGGTGATAAGTGCCTTGCTCAGGGACGCATTGACAGATTTTGCACCTTGTTGGCTCTGGTATTCCAACCACTGACCTTTCAGTTACTGTCCCAACACTCTACCGCTAGGCTACCTGCTGCCCTATGTCAAATCACTGACTCACTTCCTGGTGGGTTTCCACAGGTATCTGATTAACTTCCTGCTCGATGCCACGCTAGGCATGCTGGTCATCTGGGCGGGGGTCAAGGTTGTCTCCAGGATCGTGAAGTACAAGCAGTTCGCACTGCTCACCTTTGGAGAATACGGTGAGTCTCCTAGACATCAGTTTAGGTTGTGTCAAATGTTTGGAGGTTGACCAAAGCACAGACAACTACTGTTCTGTGACTGTCATTGGAGAGGGTTGTGCCAGTTAATTTTCAGAATATTTCAGGAAGGTTGACACTTCTTCCTTTCACCACTGGAGGCCGCTGTAGGCTCACTGGAGGCCGCTGTAGACTCACTGGAGGCCGCTGTAGGCTCATGAGAGTATTGCATGAAAAACATCCTCTGTTGGGCGATGGTGACTGTTGTGGGATTAAGTTCTAGCCAATTGCTGCACTCGCTCCGTCCATAAGTCTTAATGGGGGAAAAAATAACCAAAATAATCTGTTAACCTAATCTGTTAACCTACTGTATTCCACAAAGTCATTTTCTACTGTATCTGCGCTTGGTTCTGTTTCATGTTGTTTTTTCCATTGATTATTATGATCCACTGGGTTGTAAATGCAGCTGTGCCATGACCACTGGCCAAATGTTTTAGTGGGCTTTAGTTTCCATTCGATCTGTATCACGCTCTCTCTGTGTGGTAACCATTTCCCCAAAAGCCTGCTACAAATACTGTCCCTCTGTCATAACTATTTGTCCTGAAAACTAAACAAATAGTAAGACATTTAGCTGTTTGTGTATAGTTAGTTGTAAATCCACTCTGTCTCTCTTAAACAACAACATGCAGTCATGGCAGGCTTTGTCTTTTGCCTTCTTTTGCACTGTTTCTCTCTTATACCTTTCTCTCCATCGTCTCACTTCTCTCTCTGTCTCTCGGTCTCGCTGTCTGTGTCTCTCGTCTGTCTCTCTCTTGTCTGTTTCTCTCTGCTGTGTTCCCAGGTGTAGAGTGTTTGTTAATGACAGAGACATGTCCCTGTCTGTGTACACTGAGATGTCAGAGAGATGCAAACAGGACACGTGGGACGTGTTTAGACCAGCACACTGGGTTTGTGGGTGCTTGTGTGTGTGTGTGTGTGTGTGTGTGTGTGTGTGTGTGTGTGTGTGTGTGTGTGTATGAATGCCTCTATGGGGTCAATGTGTGGTTGTGGCAGTCTGGTGTCATCCTCTCTATGGCTGATCTTCCCTAGGTGACGATCTGAGTCCGTTGGTCAGTGTATGTGGTTGCAGTGTGATCACTGTGTGGTCATTAAGTAATGGTCTGTTCTGTCTCACCAGGTGACCCTCCCCAGGCCGCAGCGTGGCTCGGTCAGTGTGGTGTCTACCTTCTCATCATGGTCCTTTTAGAAGAGTGTAGTCAGCTTGGTGCTGCTCATTCCCGGATGGACCAACGTGAGTAGGTCTACTGTACCCACAACCACCTGCTCCAGGGACATGGGCTAACCCAGATACTGAGAGACTCTACCCACTCAAGGGAGAGAGCGGAAGTGTCAATCATGTTCTTTCTTCTCGGTTCTGTGTTTGAAATCTCTGGTGACAATTTAAAGTCAACAAAAAGTCAAGGCTGAGAAACAAAGGGAGGATGAAAGGTTTTGGAGAGAACAAAGAGAAAGAGTTGTCCTTTGAACAGAATGGGAACATTGACCTTCAGCCAAATAAATATCATCCGGCCCCTGGGACTAGGGTCTTTAGACAATTTGTTTGGTTGGTTATTTGTTTGAGGCTGTGGATCTCCTGCTCAAACCTTCTGTGTGTTTTAGGGTCATTGTTGCTCTGTTCACTGCTTCTCTCTTAAAGAGTGTCATTTAGTTTTTTTCAGTACACATATTTCTTTGGGACACTGGGGCTTTTTCTCAGGGAGTGGGGGGGGGCAGCCCAAACTGTCATTAACATACTGTAGCTCATCCCAGACAAATCTAATATTTAGAGCTTTTTTCTCTCTCTCTCTCTGACATGGTGAATAACACATAATCATCACGTTAGCTCCAATCTCACACATGTTCCACAGTAGAGAGCCAAAGAGATACTCGTTCTATTATAGTGCAAAACATTGACGATCTAAATGTCATTGGATGACAGTCTTTTGTGCCACGCGTCTGTTATTTTGCCCTGCACAAATTGAAAGTGTGTGTTGAGACGTGGTGTTTCTCTGCGTGCTGCTGTTCCAGCTGCAGTCTGTGTTGCTGGACTACATCCCTTGTGTTGGTCATGCTCATTGTGCCCGTCATTGTCAACGTGAGTCTCAACCAGCCTGCAATAAAACTCTGCGTAATGTTGTGTATATGTCAGAGGAGGCTGCTGAGGGGAGGACGGCTCATAATAATGGCTGGAATGGAGTGAATGGAAACCATGTGTTTGAGTCTGATACTGTTCTATTCATTCCATTCCAGCCATTACTATGAGCCGTCCTCCCCAATTAAGGTACCACTAACCTATATGTAAACTCAGCAAAAAAAGAAACATCCTCTCACAGCAAACTTAACATGTGTAAATATTTGTATGAACATAACAAGATTTCAACAACTGAGACACAAACTGAACAAGTTCCACAGACATGTGACTAACAGTAATGGAATAATGTGTCCCTGAACGAAAGGGGGGTCAAAATCAAAAGTAACAGTCAGTATCTGGTGTGGCCACCAGCTGCATAAAGTACTGCAGTGCACCAGATTTGCCAGTTCTTGCTGTGAGATGTTACCCCACTCTTCCACCAAGGCACCTGCAAGTTCCCTGCCATTTCTGGGGGGAATGGCCCTAGCCCTCACCCTCCGATCCAACAGGTCCCAGATGTGCTCAATGGGATTGAGATCCGGGCTCTTTGCTGGCCATGGCAGAACACTGACATTCCTGTCTTGCAGGAAATCACACACAGAACGAGCAGTGGCATTGTCATGCTGGAGGGTCATGTCAGGATGAGCCTGCAGGAAGGGTACCACATGAGGGAGAAGGATGTCTTCCCTGTAACGCACAGCATTGAGATTGCCTGCAATGACAACAAGCTCAGTCCTATGATGCTGTGACACACCGCCCCAGACCATGATGGACCCTCCACCTCCAAATCGATCCCGCTCCAGAGTACAGGCCTCGGTGTAACGCTCATTCCTTCGACGATAAACGCGAATCCGACAATCACCCCTGGTGAGACAAAACCGTGACTCATCAGTGAAGTGCACTTTTTGCCAGTCCTATCTGGTCCACCGACGGTGGGTTTGTGCCCATAGGCGACGTTGTTGCCGGTAATGTCTGGTGAGGACCTGCCTTACAACAGGTCTACAAGCCCTCAGTCCAGCCTCTCTCAGCCTATTGCGGACAGTCTGAGCACTGATGGAGGGATTGTGTGTTCCTGGTGTAACTCGGGCAGTTGTTGTTGCCATCCTGTACATGTCCCGCAGGGGTGATGTTCGGATGTACCGATCCTGTGCAGGTGTTGTTACATGTGGTCTGCCACTGCGAGGACGATCAGCGGTCCGTCCTGTCTCCCTGTAGCGCTGTCTTAGCAATACGGACATTGCAATTTATTGCCCTGGCCACATCTGCAGTCCTCATGCCTCCTTGCAGCATGCCTAAGGCACATTCATGCAGATGAGCAGGGACCCTGGGCATCTTTCTTTTGGTGTTTTTCAGAGTCAGTAGAAAGGCCTCTTTAATGTCCTAAGTTTACATAACTGACCTTAATTGCCCACCGTCTGTAAGCTGTTAGTGTCTTAACGACCTTTCCAGAGGTGCATGTTCATTAATTGTTCATGGTTCATTGAACAAGCATGGGAAACAGTGTTTAAACCCTATACAATGAAGATCTGTGAAGTTATTTTGATTTTTACAGGGTCTTGAAAAAGGGGGGGTTTCTTTTTTTGCTGAGTTTAGTATTCCAGACAGTGCATAAAGCTTGTTTTGGATAGAAAACCTGCATGAAGTTTACAGAATGCAGTATGTAGGCTTACTAGGCTACACTGATTGTACAGTACATGGCCATTCTGTGTCCACCACTGCACCAGTTGTACTGACTGAGTTTGTTCTCTGTGTGACCCTCAGTAGTCCATCATGTTCTGGGTGGTGGACAGTCTCATGATGAGGAAGTACAAGACTCTGAAGAGCCTGGACGACACCTGCGACCCCTTGACCAAGGTCGACTCCACGGCGCCGTGGGTTACTGGCGACGAGTCACAGGTGAGAGTCAGTTAACTAGAGATGTCCCCAACAAAAAGAACAAATCTTGGTCGACCGAAAGGCGTCTGTTCTTTCGACCAATCGATTAGTCAAAATTTTTAAACGTGTATTTTTCTTTATAATGATAGATATATAGAAACACCCTTTAATAAAATCAACTATATGCATTGAGCTTGTCTGATGCTTTAAGCTCACAGTTTGATGAAATAAGGCACAAATGACTGAAGAGGGATCCAGAGATCAAGATACCAGAAGAAAAACTTCACCTCCTCCCGCTCCTAATGGTTTTTCCAGATTCTGCCGTTACTCTCCTGAAGTTGGCGGTAATAGGCTACACAAGGAGTCGGCAACATTTCTCATGTGGAATGACCATTTATCTTACCATTTCTACCGTTCTGCGTGCCAGTTATAGTTTTCATATGCAAATTTTTGTGGAACAGTTTCATTTATAAAAACATCTTCGTACCTCAAAATCATTGTCATGTGGTTAATCAAAATTCTCTCCAAAGGAAAATGATACTTTTTAGGTTTGTAACTTCTATTGCCATTGCCAACTGAAAAATAGCCTATAAAGCCAACAAATAAAAACATTGCTCCCTGTAGGTACATTGAGGAATTGTCATTTTCAATGGATGTAAAAACATACCTTGTTTGCTTGCTGTTTGAGGTGAAGAAAACATTACTTTGAGAAGCTCATTAGTGAACGTGCATTAAGCCAATCAGAAATACTATCAGATCCCCAAATGGGCACATTTTATATGCCTACATTTGCACGCAGGCCAGGTAGCCTATATACCTACTTCTATGCATAATCAGGTGTGTGTCCTTACTCAACATCGACAGGAGCACTCTAAGCAAAAGACAATGACTAAATTAACAAAACTCATAAATGGAATGAAATAAACCAAAACTTGTTTCTCTCAAGTAGGTTGTGCGCTCTGCAAACAACGTGTCCATTCCAACAATGAGAACGGTAAAAGTCTGAAATAAGATATTTAATGCCTTAAAAGACATTACCGTAACCAGCCAAACTTTGTAGATTAGAAAGGATAGGAATTAACTGTAAATGTACTACTGGTGATAAACGTATGTAATGGGGAATTTATATAAACTAACAGTCAAATGCAAACAATTCACACAATGAAGTTACGAAACAATGAATGTACACAAATTGGCGGGAGGGAGCCCATTCTAGGGAGAGACGTGCACTGTGCAGCCACACTCCTCTTCTTCTTGGACTGTGCCACCCCGCGGCCTCCGCAATGAATTAGTTCACTGAGATGGGCGCAAATAAGATAGGTGTCTCATTTGCCATAAAAAAAATAAAATATATATATATATATATATATATATATACATACATACATACATACATACAAAAGTATGTGGACACCCCTTCAAATTAGTGGATTTGGCTATTTCAGCCACACCTGTTGCTGACCGGTGTATAAAATCGAGCACACAGCCATGCAATCTCCATAGACAAACATTGGCAGTTGAATGGCCCATAGTGTAAAGCTCAGTGACTTTCAACGTGGCGCTGTCATAGGATGCCACCTTTCCAAAAAGTCAGCTTGTAAAATTTCTGCCCAGCTAGAGCTGCCCCGGTCAACTGTAAGTGCTGTTATTGTGAAGTGGAAACGTCTAGGAGCAACAGCAGCTCAGCCGCGAAGTGGTAGGCCACCCAAGCTCACAGAACGGGACCGCCGAGTGCAGAAGCGCATAGCACGTAAAAATCGTCTGTCCTCTGTTGCAACACTCACTACCAAGTTCCAAACAGCCTTTGGAAGCAATGTCAGCACAAGAACTGTTTGTCGGGAGCTTCATGAAATGGGTTTCCATGGCAGAGCAGCCGCACACAAGCCTGAGATCACGTTGCGCAATGCCAAGTGCCGGCTGGAGTGGTGTAAAGCTCGCTGCCATTGAACTCCATCTTGCAGTCCGACGGACGAATCTGTGTTTGGCGAATGCAAGGCGAACGCTACCTGCCCCAATGCATAGTGCCAAATGTAAAGTTTGGTGGAGGAGGAATAATGGTCTGGGGCTGTTTTTCATGGTTCTGGCTAGGCCCCTTAGTTCCAGTGAAGGGAAATCTTAACGCTACAACATACAATGATATTCTAGACGATTCTGTGCTTCCAACTTTGTGGCAACAGTTTGGGGAAAGCACTTTCCTGTTTCACCATGACAATTTCCCAGTGCACAAAGCGAGGTCCATACAGAAATAGTTTGTCGAGATTGGTGTGGAAGAACTTGACTGGCCTGCACAGAGCCCTGGCCTCAACTACATCGAACACCTTTGGGATGAATTGGAACGCTGACTGCAAGCCAGGCCTAATTGCCCAACGTCAGTGCCAGACCTCACTAATGCTCTTGTGGCTGAATGGAAGCAAGTCCCCACAGCAATGTTCCAACATCTAGTGGAAAGCCTTCCCAGAAGAGAGGAGGCTGTTATAACAGCAAAGGGGGGGACCAACTCCATAATAATGCCCATGACTTTGGAAGGAAATGTTTGACTAGCAGGTGTCCACATACTTTTGGTCATGTAGTGTATATTTGCTACTGCTTGACAAAAAAATCTTAGTTGACCAACAGCCTATCGACCAAACAATCGACCAGTCGAATAATTGGGGTCAGCCCTACAGTTAACCATAAGAGGGGACTGCAGATCTGAGTGCAACTGCTCTGTGGGATCATGAAGGGACACCGTTTGATGATACAACATTAAAGCTCATGGGTATAAAAGAGACTTTCCCACCAAACATCGCCGTAACACTCCACATCCCCATGGGACACTGGCTAAAGACGTGTGTCTGTGTTTGTTGAGAAAGAAAAGAAACGGGATGTGTGAGAGTTATGGTAGATGTTTGTCACAGTGATTTAGCCTGTCTGCACCTGTTTTATGTGGGTTTCCCCCCTACACACACCACACACACACACTGCTCTCTGGGCCGGTCTAAAGGGCAACTGGCCCACAGTTTCTGTCAGGGAAAATCCCCATTTCTCTCCATTTTTGTTTGTCTCTCCGTTTTTGCCCGTCAATTTGTGGTGTTGTTTCTCTGTGGGTCAGTTACCCAGAGTTGGATTGTGCCGTGTGGAATTGAGTCAATGTCTTACTCATATTTTCCAGAACAACCGGGACAAGTGAGTATCATAGCAATGTTATTGACATTCCTTGTTTGGTAAGACACGAGTGATGGATATATGGCGCTAGATCGGCCTGCCAGTTGTCACGTCGTTGAGTGAAGTGTCTTCTGTGTTGTTTGATGTTGTGGAGTTGCTCCTAATCTGTAGAGATTGTAGTCTACCGTAAGTGTGTGATCACCTTGTTTCATTGGTTCCATTGTGAGAATTGTATTTGGTGAGAGAACAGTATGTGGTGAATAGTGTTGTCATTATGATATTAGTTAACTGTCTCCAGTGGGTGTATAGTGTTGGTCTATTTGAGTGGGAAATCATGTACTCTATATTGGAGTAGTGAGAATGTCGACAGAAGCTTCCTGTGTTGGGGAATCAGAGAGAATTGACCTCCTACACAGCAGTCAATGTGTTACTGTACACTCTCCTCTCGCTCGCTCTGTCCTCTCTCTTTCTCACCCTCTCTCTGGAGTCACAATGATTATGACAGACTGGCAGTGTTGCTCTCTCTCTCCCTCTCTCCCTCCTCGTCCCTGGTACTCTGCCAAGCAGCAACAAATCATTCCTTCATCCCGGGAATAAAAGTGACATTTGGAATTAATTTCCATTCAGTGATGTTATGGAAAGCAGAGCGGAGTGTAGGAGGAGAAGAAAGAGGGAGAGAACTATGTCCATTGGAGAGAGGAGGGCATTGATTAGGGAGAGCTGTTGGAGTTTGGTTGGTCAATAGTCTGTGTGCATTGAGTTTGATTTCAGTTCCTGACATGGTCTGTAGGATAGTGTTGGGGAATGATTTCATCCATGGGCAGCTGTGGCCATATGGTGTTCAGAGTAGGCTTTTACCATAAACAGCCAAACATTTTGTTATTTTAGAGCTGTTGTTAGTTATGGCCTTTATGGTGTATGCTGTCAAACTGACCAGTTAATGCCCTAACATCTCCGACCGGTTTCCTTATGGGATGAAACACACAGACATAACATCCATAGACATCTTGGTCTGAGTGTACAGTATCTGAATGAAGATGATTTATTTGGGATTGGCCTCATATCGGTGAGAGAGGAAGGCTGGGCAAGCCCCCTTTCTGTCTCTGCTTCTTCCACTACCATAATCTCATCCAAGATGTCTGCATTGCGTGCATGCACACACTACCATAATCTCATCCAAGATGTCTACATTGCGTGCATGCACACACTACCATAATCTCATCCAAGATGTCTGCATTGCGTGCATGCACACACTACCATAATCTCATCCAAGATGGCTGCATTGCGTGCATGCCCACACTACCATAATCTCATCCACGATGTCTCTGTATCCAGCATTTGGAAAGTATTCAGATAGCTTGACTTTTTCCACATTTTACTAAATTACAGCCTTATTCTAAAATTGATTTTTTTTTAATTCCTTCATCAATCCACACAATACCCCATAATGACAAAGCAAAGAAGTTTAGAATTTTTTGCAAATGTATTAAAAATAAAATAACTGAAATATTCAGGCTCTTTACTCAGTACTTTTTTTTTGAAGCACCTTTTGGATGTGATTACAGCCTCGAGTCTTCTTGGGTTTGACGCTACAAGCTTGGCACACCTGTATTTAGGAAGTTTCTCCCATTTATTCTCCACAGATCCTCTCAAGCTCTGTCAGGTTGGATGGGGAGCGTCGTTGCACAGCTATTTTCAGGTCTTTCCAGAGATGTTCCATTGGGTTCAAGTCCAGGCTCTGGCTGGGCCATTGAAGGACTTTCAGAGACTTGTCCCGAAGCCACTCGCTGTGTGCTTAGGTCGTTGTCCTATTGGAAGGTGAACCTTCGCCCCAGTCCTGAGCGCTCTGGGGCAGGTTTTCATCAAGGATCTCTTTCTACTTTGCTCCGTTCATCTTTCCTTCGATCCTGACTAGTCACCTAATCCCTGCCGCTGAAAAACATCCCCACAGCATGATGCTGCCACCACCATGCTTCACCGTAGGGATGGTGCCAGGTTTCCTCCAGATGTGACGCTTGGCATTCAGGCCAAAGAGTTCAGTCTTGGTGCCATAAAAGCCTTTCCATAAAGCGTATGAGGTTCTGGAATTCCGCTATGTTGGGATTATATATGGTGGAGCAGTGGTCTGGACAATATTCCAGACTGGGAATAAAGTGGAATTTTATAGCCTTGGAGTGGGAATAACAGCACACCAGACCTGGACACATCACCTCATCCTGGCCGACAGCTGCTCATGTATCTGTGTGACGATGTCTATATGTTTGTGTATTTGTTCCCTGACACGTTTTTCCCTCATATCCAGGTCCTGTTGACTGTCGACACAGATGCTGAAGAGGATAGTTCAACAATGGTCCGAGGAGGGTCCCACTCTAGCCTCCCAGTAGTGGGCATAATACCTAGCTGGGTGGAGGTGTAGCTCTGGTATCCTTCTCTACAAGACCCCGACACACACGCTGACCCGCACCACACACAAATGCGCGCACAGATGTGTGAATGTACGCTCCTTCCAAATCACACGCATTTGCTTTTTTCATTGTACACATCCCAAGGATGTCTTTGATGATGACTTGGCTGTTATGAGGATGTTGAATGTTATATGAACTATGCTTTATGATGGAGGTTGGGGAAAAAAGTCCTTCACCCTTGCAGTCCCTGTTTACTGAAACAACAAGCTTGGTGGGGGCTATAAAGTGTCTCGTAATGGAGATAATTAGAGAGTGCAGTGGGAGCATGAGGGAACAGGACAGTGATGATGAAAGAGTAAATCTGTCCTCTCTCTCAGGGGGATTTTGTGAAAAGGGTGTTTGTTGATCTCCAAAGAGCTCTTTGACATACCGTATCAACTTCTAAAGAGTGTACTGACACCTTACCGCTAATCTCCTCTGTTTTCCTTCATCATACAGATAACTGCTTATTTCAAACCTCAACATACAGCATCTAATGGTCTGTAATTAAGTACGTTTTGGACCTGTAGTATTCAGTAGAATCCACTACTAGTGTCCTTGTCTCCTTTCCTCCTTCGCCACTAACAAGTGGAAGGGCTGGATAGTTTCAATCCTATTGATTTCAGCTATCATGTCCACTCAGATCAGTTGTCAGACTATTGTAACTCAGCCGGAGGAGTTGGACCTTTTAAAGTTGGAAATGTTTTATCTCTGAGTTGGACTGTAGTGGTCTGGTCTGGAAAAGTTCTTCACACTCTCCAGAGGGTGTTTAACAAGGTGGAAAATGGACCAGATAGTTTTATATTCCTCATGGATGTCCATTTGGGATTGATTTGGATTTATCCAAATATTTGCAATGTTTCTAATATGAACTAAAGAGCTTTGTGATTTTGACTGTTCTAATGTATTTTCTTATTTATTTGGTCTATTTTACTGTATTCATATTACTTGTGGTTAAACCTGTGGTAATTGGAGATTTCCAAGTGGTATCACAGAAATTATCACGGTCAATTCAGAGATTACCCGAGATACCAAAATAGTGTTCAGTTTACCATTGTATGTTCATTCTTATAGATCACATTGCTCAATCATTGAGCTGTTAATTCTAACATGAAAATACAGGACTGCCATTTTCGTATTAATTGAATTATGTTTCTGGAACCATTTAATGTCTTAGTGATGTGAAAGATTCTGATTGTGAGACTGTCATTTCACGTGACCTCAAATGTATAGAACAGCTACTGTGAGGACCTGCCACTACATTGTTTGCATTTATGCTAATTATTCACTGTAAAAAAGAAATTCCTGCATGCTCTGTCTATAATATATTTTTTATTTAGCTTTATTCCGGTCCATCATGTATGTGTTTGGAAACACCATTTTTAATTGTGACTGAAATAGTTGGTATGTTTAATGGATATCCACTTGAAAGTGCATGTTGCTATAATAATATATTAATGATTCATTTACAAGAATACAAGAAAAATGTCTTTGTCTTTTGTCTTAACTGTTGTCAGTGTTTGTATTATCATAATTTAAGTTAAAGTAAAATTGTATAATAATAAGAATAAAAAAAAAAAGAAACACGGGTGTTGAATTCCTTTCGTGGCTCGGGTCAGCCCTGTGGCCCTTGAGCTCGATGACAGACACCTGAGCAGGATGTGGAGTAGTACACCTCTGTGGGTGGGGCCAGTAGCCATGTGTCCCCAAAATGATGACAGGAGGGATGAGGGGGGAGGGGGGTTAGAGCGGGAGCTAGTCATTGGGACAGGTAGAGGAGAGGGTTAGTTAGGGGGGTGTCTGGTGTGATCCTAAGCAGAGTGTCGCCACATGAGCTTGACCGGGTTTACTGGTTTGCTTTCCCAGTTAGCACCTAAACCTAGCATGTAAAGAGCCTGCCTTCCTGCAATGACCTGGCCTGGATTCAGTCCCAATACGAATCGTAGACAATGCGGCTGTTAAACTCAATTTCCGATTGAGCACCGTGTACCGTGAATGTGAGCCCTGTGAACATGAGGACATTGCCTTTAAAGCCCTTGATGGGATTTACTCAGTAGGATGGAGCACAGTACTAGTTTTGGGTGTGCTTCCTGCTTGGGCCACATACAGCACATACTTTATACGAAATGTGTGTGTTAACTGTTAGTTACTTCCATAGAACTGTTTACTTTATGTTAGTATTATGTTTCAAGTGTTCTCAAAATCTAGAGCTGTTCAGATACATCTTGTTTTTATGTTTTACTTCCTTTACACACAAAAAGTTCATCAGGTTCAATAAAGGTTATATTTATAAGTACAAAATGACAGTATAAAATGATGCACGTCAAACAATGTCCTTATTACATTTATATTAAAAATAGTAAAAAATATATTGAAGAATATTGATGGGTGGTTATTCAGAGCAGGTGCTCCTGAGGAACTAACTGAAGAACAACAGGAAGTAGACAACAGGAAGTGGGTTGAAAGACATGGTTGGAGGGGGATGGGTGGCTGAGGTAGTAGCATAGAGAATGATAGAGGCCTCTAGTGGCCAAAAGGCCGTATTAGCATGGGCTGTGCTATTGAGGGCTTCAACCATTTTAATGTAGTCAACTGGGTGTGACTTCCAACTTCATTGGCTGATCTCTCCTGGTGACCCAGTTGGAATCATGTCCTACGGTTATCAGGAGGGATCAGCCAATTGTGAAGAAGAAAATGGACTACTTTAAAATGGAGATAACCTCAATGGCACTGCCCATGATGTCACAGACGCTATATGGCACAGTTACAAAGATAAGTCCTCTATCTAACTATGGGTAGTAAAGGAGTGTTTGGAGTGTGAGTATGTGGGGGAAAAAAAGCTGATTTAGAGGTTTAGTGTCAGAGGGTATGAAAAGAGCCTGTTGGCTACTATAGCTGTACCTGGGTTATTGTTCCAGTGTGGGCGGGACAAGTACATTGCTGGCTCCTTATTGGCTACTGTCTCAGGCTCCGTTACTTCCGTGGGGCCAATCGCCCGTGTCGAACAGGTGTGACACCACATAGTCCTCATACTGTCCGTCGATCAGCTTGGCTGCGTTGTTCCTGGCGAACCAGCAGTCCACGCTCTGACGTCCGCTGTAGATACGCCTGGTCTTCTGGACCACCGGCACTGAACGCCCTTTGACCTTCAGGATGGGTGACCGTGAAGACGTGCTGTTGTCTCCTGTTGCCGTGGCATTACCAGGAAGCTCTGCGAGTCCCACTTCCTCATACAGGAACTGACCTGGAAGTAGAATCACAGAGGGTCAGAATGGAACAGAACCACAGAGCTATAGGCAAACCAATGGTAATCCTCACTAGGGCCTAATTCCATTTCGGCTCAAGCCCCCTTCCCCTACCTCCCACCTCCCACTAGTAGTTTCTGATACCTACCCAGTAGTCCATGACAGTCATGTGACAGCCCTTTGCTGTTGGAGATGTAAAATCCCAGGTGGTTTCTCTGATAGGGAGCAGGGTTCTTATACTGATGCACCAGTATGACGAAACGAATGGTTCCTCCTATGGTTACGGTCACGTTGGACTTTCCCACTATCGTCACCGCAAGCCCGCCACTCTCCACGGAGACTGTGGTGTCGCAGGGCAGGACTAGGCGATCCCGTCCATCCAGGATGACCTTCTTAGGGGTGACCTCGATGTAGGAACGTTTAGGTCGGTTCACCACGATGGTAATGGTGCTGAAGTATGTCCTCTGCTGTTTGTGGCTGCCCGCTGGCGCTGGGGCGCCTATCAGCTTACCGTTTACTGTCACACCTACACTCACATACACACGCACGATCGCACACACAAATAGACCACATGAATCATATGAAAACACATAACCGAACATCTAACATAAAGTCAGAATCTCTTGAGGACAGTCTTACCAGAGTGCTTGTGGTCAGATACCATTCTGAGAATGTGTCCTGGCTCTCCGTTGATGTTGAAACACACAGTCAGTTTACTGAGGGGGAACTCCACCACAAAGTGTGGATCGCCGTCCGCTGTGGCAAGGGGGTTGGTGTGAGAGAGATGGGATAGAGAGACACTGGTATTGAATATGAGGAAATAGTACATTTATGCATTCCTGGATTCAAATACATGTGTATTGGAGTATTGTTATTTAAGTACTTTTTTCTGTGTATTTTTGTATTTTCAAATACACAGCCAAAACAAGTAATTTTATTTGAGTATCTGAATGATTATTAAAACCAAATAGTAGACCAAATTGTATTTGAAAGTATTTTCAAATACTTATTTAAATGCTATTTTCAAATACCTGGGTTAAATGCATGGGAGTATGTTTGAGTCAGTGTATTTGAGTATCTGAATACTTGTTTGGAAATGTTTTGAAAAGTAGTTGAAATACATGAAATAGTATTTGAACCCAGGTCTGATAAATACAAGTTTCTGTATATTTTTCTGGTGTGTGAAACACAAATGACTACACTGTATGTATAATCAGATATCACCAGATACCAGTGTAGGCAGTTAGTTGTAGGCAGTTAGTTGTAGGCAGTTAGTTGTAGGCTGTTAGTTGTGTGCAGTTAGTTGTAGGCAGTTAGTTGTAGGCAGTTAGTTGTAGGCAGTTAGTTGTAGGCAGTTAGTTGTAGGTAGTTAGTTGTAGGCAGATAGTTGTTGGCAGTTAAATGTAGGCAGTCAGTTGTAGGCAGTTAGCTGTAGGCAGTTAGCTGTAGAAGGTTAGTTGTAAGCAGTTAGTTGTAGGCAGTTAGTTGAAGGCTGTTAGTTGTGTGCAGTTAGTTGTAGGCAGTTAGTTGAAGGCTGTTAGTTGTGTGCAGTTAGTTGTAGGCAGTTAGTTGTAGGCAGTTAAATGTAGGCAGTTAGTTGTAGGCTGTTAGTTGTAGGCAATTAGTTGTAGACAGTTAGTTGTAGGCAGTTAGTTGTAGGCAGTTAGTTGTAGGCTGTTAGTTGTAGGCAGTTAGTTGTAGGCAGTTAGTTGTAGGCAGTTAGTTGTAGGCAGTTAGTTGTAGGCAG
>QNTS01008371.1:24574-37215 GCA_003317085.1 Hucho hucho | reverse complement strand
AGCTAGATATCTACTTGGGACACACTAGCAAACCAGCTAGATATCTACTTGGGACACACTAACCAGCCAGCTAGATATCTACTTGGGACACACTAGCTAGCCAGCTAGATATCTACTTGGGACACACGAGCTAGCCAGCTAGATATCTACTTGGGACACACTGGCTAGCCAGCTAGATATCTACTTGGGACACACTGGCTAGCCAGCTAGATATCTACTTGGGACACCCTAGCTAGCCAGCTAGATATCTACTTGGGACATTCTAGCTTTCCATCACCAAGAAGATGGTGAAGTCCATTATTGCCTTACTGAATATGCATGACGTTCATTAGGAAAACGGCCACTATATAGTGCACTCGTCCTAAACAAAGTCATTCCTATAAACAATTAGGTAAGTCAAGTATACCAAACTTAGTGCACTCTGTTTGTTATAGATTATAGTTTTGTAAACAGAAAACTGTATGAAGATCAAATGTTTTCATTTATCAGCAGAAGTTCGACCAAAACACATCTAGCTCAATCTCCTCCCACTGCAGGCCATTGGGTTTCTCTCACTACCATATTTGGTAGTGAGAGGAAACGCCAACCGGATTTCTCACATTGTTACATCCGGTGAAATATCTGCGTCATCTCGCTATGGTTTTACCCTCAGCGGAACCACAACAAACTGCTTCCGGGTTACACCAAGTTGCTTCCTCGCGCGGATCACTGTAGCTAGCCGGTTGTAAGGAAAGTAGTTAAATATACCCTTCTTGTTGTATCTATGTTTATTCACCATGTCTAAAAGACACCGTTTAGATTTAGGCGACGACTACTCCAATAAAAAGAGATCTGATGGGTAAGCTTCTCGTTTCATGCATCTCCTGTCTTTCGGCTAGCAAGTTGTTGCTAGCGAACGGCTTGTGTTGTTTATCCTGCTAATGTTTCTTCTTGCTACTTGTCATTTATTATCCGGCTGCTTTGTATCGGTGAGGAACGAGTAGCTCCGTATCCGCCAGTTCCTCTGTTAATCAGCTTGGGACGCTCGTCCTGTTGATAAGACACGTGTCGGTGTTCTGCGGCCTAGCGCTGCCGTTATACAGTCAACCGGCCGGCCAACCCAGTTCGCCGATGTCCTTCCATCAACGGAGTTGAGCGGATGCAACAGCGGACGGCCCCAGTCCGACGTTATATCAAATCGAGTTTTTATTTAAAAAACAATGGCACCCCAAAAATAGCCAGCAATTGGGCTCCCAAGTGACGCAGCGGTCTAAGGCACCCAATTTCACTACAGACCCTGGTTCGATTCCAGTCTCTATCACAACCGGCCGTGATTGGGAGTCCCATAGGGTGGCGTGCATTTGGCCCAGCATCATTTGGGTTTGGCTGGAGTAGGTCGTCATTGTAAATAAGAATTTGTTCTTAACTGACTTGCCTAGTTAAATAACGGTTAACAGTCCGCCCACGTCTCCGCTCAACTCCGTTTATGTATACGAGCTGGGTGGCAGGTAACCGAAAGGTTGCCAGTTCTAATCCCCGAGCCGACAAGGTGAAAAATCTGCCGTTCTGCCCTTGAGCAAGGCAATTAATCACCCACAACAACAGGTACCCAATGTGGCAGCCCCCTACACAATATGAAATGTAATCCTTTAATCATGGAGTTGGGTTTTATTTGCCAATTAATTGGCCAGCCTATTTCTCAAGTTCAGGAACTAGCCTCTCAGCTGCAAGATAGCCAAATAACCAACAGTTGTGTATGCTAATATTGAATCCAACTTGCATTAGCGCTTAATCTGACTTAATCTACATACAATAGAATTTTTGGGACCAGGAGAAACACTTGCATATTTGGATTCCATTAAATGGTAATTTGTAAAATGTCCTGCTGTAGAATGGTCAATGAATAATATAAATCCACTGATTCTTGAGTAGTATTCTTATTGACATAACCCAAAATATATAACTGAATTTGTTTTTGTCATTATGCACATTTTGTAAATGTCCCACTACATTAAAGTGTACTCTATTTCAAGTAATATACTATCGTGGGTTGACTTATGTATATTCTTCTATTTTTCAGGAAAGACAGAGATCGCGACAGGGACCGTGACGAGCGCTCTAAAGACAGGGACCGCGACAGAGATCGTGACCGGGACCGAGATAGGGACGTGAAGCCCTCTGTCGTGCCCCCCAACACCATGATGGCCGGGGGAGGCATGCTGCCTCTCAAGCAGACAGCCATGCAGCAGCAGATCAACCCGTTCACCAACCTGCCCCACACGCCGCGCTACTATGAGATCCTGAAGAAGAGGCTGCAGCTGCCTGTGTGGGAGTACAAGGAGCGCTTCAACGATATCCTGGCACGCCACCAGAGCTTCGTGCTTGTCGGAGAGACGGGCTCCGGGAAAACCACACAGGTGCAGTTCTGTTCAATAGTCCCTAAACAGGGATTGACATTAAGGGCTAAAAGGCTCTTCCCATTGGCCAAGTCAGGAGTATTGTTTTGGTTGGCCGGAAGATTACGATCACTTGCCCTCGACAATTTGAAGTTATTTTCACCTACACGGGAGGAATCAGAAAGACCAAACTACTACAATTCATTGTATTTTGGTTATTGGTTAAAAAAACAATCCTCTGCCCATTGGGGCAACTAGCGAGACTGCTCAGGTCACTTGTCCCCGGAAGTAGGGAAGCCCTTAAAGTCAACCCCTGCCTTAAATTCTTCAGTGTTTCTACTTTGCATAAGTGCTTAGTTTGCATTTTTGCGTTGGCAAATCATCCTGCTTGAAACAGAAGAAGCAGTTTGGGTTGACTTTTAGTTTGATCTCCTGTCCCCTCTGTGTTTGTGTTTCTGATAGAATCAGATGGGTGATATTGCTTACTGTACACCCCCCCCCCTCCCCACATGCCGTTGAAGACCAAGTGGTTACTCCAGTCAATTCTCCCCCTCCCCTCCAAACCAATGCACTTTGGAATATGTTTATGTTTCAGTTAGACAGACACATCCATAACTCGCCCTCCCTTTCCCCTCCTCAGATCCCCCAGTGGTGTGTGGACATGGTGAAGGGCTTAGGGGGCCCCAAGAAGGCAGTGGCCTGTACCCAGCCCAGGAGGGTGGCAGCCATGAGCGTGGCCCAGAGGGTGGCCGACGAGATGGACGTCATGCTGGGCCAAGAGGTGGGCTACTCTATACGATTCGAGGACTGCAGCTCCGCCAAGACCATACTGAAGTAAGCAACGTCTTGTCTGTAGAGGCTACATCAGGGTTATTCAATTCCAGGCCTAAACACTTCTGGTTATCATTCTCGCCTACTACCAGGATCATAATTATTAGGGCACACCTGTAGCAAAGCGCTGCAAGACGTTATGCAACGGAATTAGAAAATGAGCATTTATTGGTTAACTTCAGATGGTACCAATCGCCGTTTCACTCAGTTTTTAAGAGTTTTCTCCTGTTTTGTGCCTACTGAACACAACATAGATAAAACAAAGCAAAACTGCAGGATTGTGACCCTTCAGAACTGTAATTGAAAACCCCCAGAATACATGATCCAAGCATTTGGGTTATAGCCAGTTAATTCAATTCAACACATACGGCTTCAGTCAACTTTCTTTGGACATGCTTTAATATGAATTATTATTTTAGACTACCGTGGTCAACAAGTATTTGGCATAGTGTTGCAGCTGCACACTAAAAGAGACCAAAGGTTGTTTATTTATTTATTCATTTTGAAGAGGCGTAAGATCAATGAACACACATTTTGGAGTTCGAGCCATCACTAGATCAGCATCTGCTATGTTTTAAACCATGTGTGTCCTTTCCCCTTTAAGGTATATGACAGACGGTATGTTGCTTCGGGAAGCTATGAACGACCCCTTGCTGGAGCGGTATGGCGTGATCATCCTGGATGAGGCCCACGAGAGAACGCTGGCCACGGACATCCTAATGGGAGTACTGAAGGAGGTGGTCCGGCAGAGGTCAGACCTCAAGGTACAGCCTCCGAGTCCAGGGGGGCATCTCAAGTCTTTCCTCCATTCCTCATTTGAATCTTCTCCTCTGTGTTTTGAGAAAGCGGTGGGGAATCAAGGAAAGACAAATGAGAAAGAGGGCATATACCAAGGTTGGTATCTTTGGCGTTTGCATTTAGTCAATTCTGGAGATAAATTTGGTTCATTAGTTGAATTTAAATTTGCTTGTTTTTGGATGCAGTTAAAATGGTATTGACCATAACTGAATGAGTCACATGGAGAGAGAAAAATACCACATATGAATTGTAAATGTTGCTTTACTGCTAACTAAGTCCAAAAATAACCCCTGGCATAGCCGTCCCCATGCCTGTACAAAAATCCTTAAACATTGGCACGTGTGTTTTTTCTGTTGCTCATTAAAAAAATGATAATTCTGTCTTGGTGTGTTTCCTGCCAGATTCTGCATTTGGTTAATGTTTGTCGCCAACAAGACACTGTATACACGGAAGCCTATTTAATTTCCGCAAAATCCCCAGACTGACTCTAAGATACCATAACTCAAGAAATCTATTAATTAATTTAGTCTTTTTTGTAGCGGATACTTTAGTTTAGTTCACTTTAGTTCACATCTAACTAAGGTGTTTCTGCTGTATTTGTCAACCAAATAATGTACAGCGTGTTTTATGTAAACAACATCAGAGCTGCTGGGTAGGTCTGTCTCACTGTCTTATACTATTGGATAGAGAGCAATCACCACAGCTATTCACCCCATGTTAGTGGGCAAATGGACATTGTCAAATCAAAACCCAACCTTCGTTTACCCATTGTGACACACAGATTACCTTAGTTAGTCCCAATGTCATTTAGCCTAGTTATTTGCTCGTCCATCTTAGATCCCTATTCAAATGGAGATGTGTTTGGGTCCCATAGTCAGGATTTCACTATTGTACACAGTGGCATTGCAACAATCCTTAACAACCACAAAGCATCAATACGAATGTTCTTTGCCCACAGGTGATTGTGATGAGCGCCACGTTAGACGCCGGGAAGTTCCAAGTGTACTTTGACAGCTGTCCGCTGCTGACCATTCCCGGACGCACACACCCCGTGGAGATCTTCTACACCCCTGAGCCGGAGCGGGACTACCTGGAAGCCGCCATCCGCACCGTCGTTCAGATCCACATGTGTGAGGAAGAGGAGGGGGACTGTCTGCTGTTCCTCACCGGACAAGAGGTATACTTCCACCCCTTTTCAAGTGCAATCCAGATAGTTTGAGTTGGTTCACTGTTCGAGGTATACCTCCAGCCCTTCTCATATGCAGTCAATATGGTTTGAGTTGGTTCACTGTTCGAGGTATACCTCCAGCCCTTCTCATATGCAGTCAATATGGTTTGAGTTGGTTCACTGTTCGAGGTATACCTCCAGCCCTTCTCATATGCAGTCAATATGGTTTGAGTTGGTTCACTGTTCGAGGTATACCTCCAGCCCTTCTCATATGCAGTCAATATGGTTTGAGTTGGTTCACTGTTCGAGGTATACCTCCAGCCCTTCTCATATGCAGTCAATATGGTTCAGTTCAGTGTTGAAGAGTGATGCTGACAACACCAAGGTTGTCGATTTGAAAATACGTTGCATTGTTGGGGGAGGTTTAACTTTCAGGATACCTGTCTGCTGCTCAACATGAATATTGTCTGACTCTGAACTGTCTATCAGGAAATTGACGAGGCCTGTAAACGGATCAAACGGGAGATCGACGACTTGGGACCTGAAGTCGGAGACATCAAAGTCATTCCACTATATTCCACACTGCCTCCCCAGCAGCAACAAAGAATCTTTGAGGCCGCACCGCCCAGGAAGCCCAGTGGTGCGATAGGAAGAAAGGTACTGACCAGCAGAACATGCCCGGACTATAAAAACAGGGTTGTGTTCAGTAGGAAGAAAAAGGTTTGAAACTAAGTGAAATGCGAAGGTACTTCCTGCACTTGTAATGTTTGGCTATGGGGTGCCCTACTGAATACAACCCAGATTTCATACATTGGTGCTCGTTTATCACCACAGATTTCCAATGGCTTATGATGTAAGTTTCTATAGAAAGTCTTTCAGTTGTCTGCTAGTGCTAACCCCAATGCCTGTTCCCTAGGTTGTGGTTTCCACAAACATTGCTGAGACATCCCTTACCATCGATGGAGTGGTGTTTGTGATCGATCCTGGTTTTGCCAAGCAAAAGGTAGGCTGCTACTCCTCTCCCTCTATAATTGTTTTACCTTACCTCGTCATTTCAAACCGAGGGAATACCTGGCACCGGTACTACAAACTTGTACTTTTTTCAATAGCAGTGACTCTTTAACTTTCTGTAGTTCACAATCTGAGCACAATGCAGATAGAAAAATAAATAGTAACCAGGTTTCCATCCAACCATTTTATGCAGATTAATTACCTGACGCTTTAAACTACTCATGACAGACCTCATACTAACAAAATGTTATCAGTAAAGTTTCCCAATGTCAACAAAACAAAATACGCAAGTCAAGATGGGATGTTTTTTTTGCCTGTGAAATAGGTTTCGCAACAATTGCAGTGGAAATATTTTTTTGTGCGAATATTGATTTAAAAACATCATGCTTTTGGCCATGAAGTGTATGTGGACACCCCTTTCTTCCACACCGGTGTATAAAATCGAGCACACAGCCATGCACTCTCCATAGACAAACATTGGCAGTAGAATGGCCTTACTGAAGAGCTCACTGACTTTCAACGTGGCACCGTCATAGAATGCCACCTTTCCAACAAGTCAGTTTGTAAAATTTCTGCCCTGCTAGAGCTGCCCCGGTCAACTGTAAGTGCTGTTATTGTGAAGTGGAAAAGTCTAGGAACAACAACAGGACTGCTGAGTGCTGTAGCGCGTAAAAATAGCCTGGCCTCGTGTAACCGGTGTGAAATGGCTAGCTAGTTAGCGGAGTGCGCGCTAATAGCGTTTCACTCGGTGACGTCACTCGCTCTGAGACCTTGAAGCAGTTGTTCCCCTTGCTCTGCAAGGGCTGCGGCTTTTGTGGAGTAATGGGTAAAGGAGAGCGACGGAAGCAATACTGTTACACTCGGTTGCAACACTTACTATGATGTTCCAAACTGCCTCTGGAAGCAACGTCAGCATGAGAAGTTCGCCGCCAGTGTGTTCATTGAATCACGCTTCACGATCTGCCAGTCCAGCGGACAAATCTGGGTTTGTCGAAGGCCAGAAGAAAGCTACCTGCCCGACTGCATAGTGCCAACTGTAAAGTTTGGTGGAGGAGGAATAATGGTCCGGGGTTATTTTTAATGGTTCGGGCCCCTTAGTTCCAGTGAAGGTAAATATTAACGCTACAACATACAATGACATTCTAGACAATTCTGTTCTTTCATCTTTGTGGCAACAGTTTGGGGAAGGCCCTTTCCTCTTTCAGCAAGACAATGCCCACGTGCACAAAGCGAGGTCCATACAGAAATGGTATGTCGAGATCGGTGTGGAAGAACTTGACTGGCCTGCACAGAGCCCTGACCTCAACCCCATCGAACACCTTTTGGATGAATTGGAACTCATTATGAAGTTAATCATAACTTTAACTTATGCAAATGTCCACTAAATATCGAGGGCAGGCGATCATTTGAATGGTGCTGGTGACATGATGACCGGTTTGCTTGGCTGCCAATTATCAAATAAAAATGATCTGGTTTTATCATATAACCTACCCTGTCCACTTTATCAGCGAACTGTCTGTAGAGCATGCGCCCAAACCATATTGGGCAAGTTTGCTATATTATCCAGTCCCTCCAGGATTCTGCGATTGGTTGATTTTGCATTGAATTATGCATTGAATTATGCAATCGGCGCATATTATGCGAGACCTCGCAATTTTGACCAATCCCCGCACTTCTAGAGCATAAAAGGGTCCGGGTTTGTAATTTTGACCAGTTACTGCACTGTTACCGTGGGAAATGGGCCAATCCAGCCACAAGTCAATGTTTTCCCCCCTGGCCTGTCAGCTTATTCATGACGGGCAGGCAGTACAATGAACAGAGCAGTGTTGCCAACTTAGCGACACGGTCACTATATTTAGCGAGTATTCAGATCCCTCTAGTGACACATTTTTAAAAAAGCGACTAGCGACAAATCTAGTGACTTTTTGTTATTGGAGACTTTTGGAGACTGACGTGAAGGCACATATTGTTCTTACTCTTCTCAACGAGCAGTGGGTGCTGCCGTGGGCCCCGGGCCCCACCCCCCGTCCCAAAGCACTCACAGGTGGCCCAGTCCTCTCGCAGCAGTCCCTCCCAGCTGCAGTAAGAGCAGGAGATGTTCACCCCTCCGCATCCAGACTGCAAATGAATCGCGCATGCGGGAAGCCGCTGCTGGCTGATCCCGCCCTGGCTTACATTCAGGGCGGGATGTAAATGTAAAATGTTCTTTGTCTAAAATAAATCACTGCATTTGACTCACACAGCCTCAGTCACTTACTCACCTTGTCAACTGTGTGTGGGACTCTCTGTGACATAAGCTAAACATCTAGCTGGCTAGCTCATCATGTCTCAGTCTAAACTGTACACTCAAAAATACAGAAAGGAGTGGGAATCAAACCCTGAATTCAAAGGCTGGTTGAAGACGTTTATTGGAGAGGATACTGCCTGTATTGTAAGGCTGATTTCTACATCAAACTTAGTGATGTAAAAAAACACATGACAACTCAAAAACATACTCAAAAGGCAAAGCATTATAACAGTTCCACCCAAAACAAGCTGCCATTTATGCTTTTAAAAAATGACTCTGCAAAAAAGGCTGAGGCCACCATGGCATTAGCTATCGCTGAACACTGTTCCATGCTGGCATGTGATCTAGGAGAGAGGGATAACGTCGTGGGAGAGACGAAGTGAGTAAAAAACACCCTAAATGTGTTTAGAACTTTCTTCCTCTCTCCTACAGCGTCCGTCACAAATTAGGTGATGCCGTTATTTAGGGTCTTCTAGCGACTTTTAGGACAGCCAATAGCTACTTTCCTTACTGAGGAGTTGGCAACATTGGAACAGAGATCAATCTCATTTGCCAACAAAAATAACAGCTGAAGACCGTGCGAAACAATTTCCAAATGTTTTACATGAAAGTGGGGGGAAATTGTTTGCACTCCATGCAACGTTGTGCTGGAACACGAGAAAGTCGACTATCAACAGCCACTTCGAATCAGCACAGAAGAGTTCCCACAGCAGCGACACATCACCATGCCTGAAGCGGTAGCAGGGGAGACTGCAAGCGGTTTCCTCCGCTAACCTAGGCTTTAGTCGGCTGCTCAAACCGAGAGCAATTTAAACCTAATACGGATCACGAAAGCACAATCTTTCAGTTTTGTTTAGAAATGGTAATACTGTTTTAAAAGTACATATCAACCACCATACTGTTTACGTTTTCTGTTCTTTATCTCCCTTAAGACCCTTTCAGAAAAAAGTATTTTGAAGACAATTTATGCTAAAGAAATATCGATCCTCAAATTGAAAGCGATTGATCATTAAACGTTGTTAACCAGGTGGCAAGTTGAGAACAAGTTCTCATTGACAACTGCGACCTGGCCAAGATAAAGCAAAGCAGTTCGACACATACAACAACACAGAGTTACACATGGAGTAAAACAAACATACAGTCAATAATACAGTAGAAAAACAAATCTATATACAAAGAGTGCAAATGAGGTAGGATAAGGAAGGCAATAAATAAGCCATGGTGGGAAAGTAATTACAATATAGCATTTAAACACTGGAATGGTAGATGTATATACAAATATCTGTGGAGGATTTGAACAAGGATGACGGTATGATAACTTTGATCAGAGCACTGGGTTCTGTGTTTCTTAAAGAAGAAAAAGACCGTGCCATCATTGATTTCGAACAAAGGTACAATAGGATGCGCAAGTACGACATGCTTCTCCCGGATGCAGTGGTAGCTTTCAAGTTGCTAGATACTGCCTGTCTAGACGGTAGGGAGAAACAGTTGGCTTTACTGCTTCTACAGTGCTGACTTTTGCGTCAATTAAGTCAGCACTAAAAATAATATTTGGTGAAAAGACTTCCAACAGATGGAATGCGAGTGACGCAGCAGAGAAAAGACCAAGTCACGTTCTCAAGACAACCAGACGAGGGCGACATAGACCGCCACAAATCCACTGGACACATATGGAAGGAGATCAATATGTGCTATTTGTCAAAGCACTTACCATTGGGTTAAAGACAGTCCTCCATAAGAATGAACAAGTTTAAACTAACAGAGGAAAATGTAAACACGAGAGATGGAGCAGTGTAACATTACACTGTTTTCAAATGAATGCTTCTGAGATCTTTATAGGTTGGATCCTTAGGATCTGCTGTGATTGGGTACTGCATGTACACGCACAGTTTGTGGTGCAAAATGGCTTGAATCGCTATGTAAGTGAACTAAATATGATTGACACACCAAGCAACAGAGCTTTCAAATTTGGAGATGGGAGAGTCGTCAATTCTACCAAGAGAGTCAAGATACCAGCAAAAATTGGTCAGACTAAGTGTCACATTGAAACAGAGGTGGTCCCTACAGATATCCCCTTACTATTAAGCAAAGCTTCCCTCAAGAAGGCAGGGGCTGTACTAGACCTAAACAATGACAAGGCAGTGCTGTTTAAACAACCAGTGACCCTTGAACTTAACTACCTCAGGCCACTATTGTGTAAACCTTTTAGACAGACGTCACACAGAGTCCATGTAAAAATGAGATTCTGGCGGACACAGAGAACATGACCACAGAGGAAAAACACAAAGTATTGTTAACTTCACAAATAGTTTGGACATGCTACAGTTGACAGATGACTCAGCAGTTCTGGGAATAATGTTGATGAGAGTATTTCCATTCTATGATAGATAGTTGTGAGACATGCCGCAAACCATGGAGCAATGGACTTCTGGAGAGACTGAATCAAACACTCACAGAGATTATGCTGATAGTGAAGCAAGACAATGGATGTGACTGGAAAACAGCCCTAGATTGGGATTTTTATGGCAAACTAAATGTAAAATGTTCATGGCTACAGCCCATAACAACTAGTTTTGGGGCAGAACCCTAATCTTCCCTCTGCCACCAGCACTAGAAGGAACCAGTGTGAGTGCATGGGTGGGACAGCAAATTTCAGCTCCACATGCAGCGAGAAAAGTGTTCACTGAAGCAGTGTTCAGAGAGAATTTGCAGGGCTCTGTGTAAACCGCTTCGACCCACAGATGAGAAATATGAGACTGGAAACAAAGTGTACTACAAACAAGTTGACTGTCAAGAGTAGAAAGGACTGGGAGTAGTCATTGGCCAAGATGGTGTGGTGATATTTGTGAGACACGGAGGCACCATGGTCAGGGTGCATCACTCAAGATTGCAGAAAGTAAATGATCAACAAGATAGAGGGGCCGTTGCTGAGAATCGCTCCTAATGAAAAGGACACATTAACAGACAGAAACCTACCAGACGTCACATCCAATGATATGAACACTGAAACTGACACAGGAAATGGAGCAGAGACCTTCAACCATGACACCGGTAATAATGTTGAGTGTTCAAATGAGGAAAACATTCAACAGCCACATGTTAAGACAGCATGGTTGTTCCTCTGAAAACTGGGGAAACTGTTAAATACATGGACAGAGGAAGTGGTATTCCACACACAGCAACCGTCATTGGACGAGCAGGAAAAGCCAACTGAAAAAAACAACTGGTACAACTTGCAGTACTCGCTACAGTGTTTGAGGAAGTCAAATACATTGGCCAAAAATGTGTCTCAACAAGGTGGGTGTGTACCCTTTAAAGAATCTTTAACTTTAATAGTGCCAAAAGCACGTCTAGTTGTTAGAGTTTGAGGAGCTGGCTGCTGAACAACTCCCAAAAGACTCTCCGACATGTGCCTGAGTCACTCAGATTGCTGCTGACGGTGATCTGCCAGAAAAAATGGAAACTTCATTCCATAGACATCAAATCTGCATTTTTGCAGGGAACAGAGGGACATTCACATCTGACCTCCACCTGAAACTAAGAGCGAACTGTGATTCCACACCTCAGAGCTGTTTTCCCGGTCGGCCACAAAGGAACAGCTAGCTGACTGTCTGACTAAAAGGGAGCATCTGGTCTTGTGCTCCTGAAGGATCTCAGTAATGGAAAGGAACAGCTAGCTGACTGAGAGCCTTCAGGAGCACAAGACCAGATGCTCCCTTTTAGTCAGACAGTCAGCTAGCTGTTCCTTTCCATTACTGAGAGCCTTCAGGAGCACAAGACCAGATGCTCCCTTTTAGTCAGACAGTCAGCTAGCTGTTCCTTTCCATTACTGTCTGACTAAAAGGGAGCATCTGGTCTTGTGCTCCTGAAGGCTCTCAGTAATGGAAAGGAACAGCTAGCTGACTGTCTGACTAAAAGGGAGCATCTGGTCTTGTGCTCCTGAAGGCTCGCAGTAATGGAAAGGAACAGCTAGCTGACTGTCTGACTAAAAGGGAGCATCTGGTCTTGTGCTCCTGAAGGCTCGCAGTAATGGAAAGGAACAGCTAGCTGACTGTCTGACTAAAAGGGAGCATCTGGTCTTGTGCTCCTGAAGGCTCGCAGTAATGGAAAGGAACAGCTAGCTGACTGTCTGACTAAAAGGGAGCATCTGGTCTTGTGCTCCTGAAGGCTC
>QNTS01008370.1:18258-30565 GCA_003317085.1 Hucho hucho | reverse complement strand
GTCATTTAGCAGACACTCTTATCCAGAGAGACTTACAGTTAGTGCATTCATCTTAAGATAGCTAGGTGGGACAACAACATATCACAGTCATAGTAAGTACATTTTTCCTCAATAAAGTAGTTATCAGCAAGGTAGTAAGGGGGTAAAAAATCAAGTGCAAGTGTTAGTTCACATTTTTTTGGTGTTGCAAGGTTGGATTATTTAAGACACCCTTTGAAGAGGTAGGGTTTCAGATGTTTTCAGAATGTGGGCAGGGACTATCCTGTCCTTCAGGGGGAAGCTGGTTCCACCATTGGGGTGCCAAGGCAGAGAAGAGCTTTGACTGGGCTGAGTGGAAGCTGCCTTCCCGTAGGGGTGGGAGGGCCAAGAGACCAGAGGTGTCAGAGCGGAGTGCTCAGGTTGGGATGTAGGGTTTGAGCTTAGCCTGAAGGTAGGGAGGGGCAGTTCCTCTTGCTGCTCCGTAGGCAAGCACCAGGGTCTTGTAGTTGATGCAATATTTGACTGGATTCCAGTGGAGTGTGCCGAGGAGCGGGGTGACATGGGATAACTTGGGAAGGTTGAACACCAGGCAGACTGCAGCGTTCTGGATAAATTGCAGGAGTGGAGACCAGCCAACAACGAGTTGCAGTAGTCCAATACTACAACTATTTGCACATTGCTAAAACACTCCTAGCTAATAATATAACAATTTTTCTGACAGTTTTTTGTTGATTTGTTGTTTTATCTCTTCTCACTTTTGTTTATTGGTCATGTAAACATGTTTCAGAGAGAGAGAGAGAGAGAGAGAGAGAGAGAGAGAGAGAGAGAGAGAGAGAGAGAGAGAGAGAGAGAGAGAGAGAGAGAGAATGTTGATTAATTATGAAAAATATTAATAGCATTCCAACCATGAGGCCACTTAAGACACATTGTTCTGCCGTTGATAAGAATCCAGTCCTCATAAACAACCTGGATCCAGTGTTGTTAATGGAACAAAAATACCCTCTCATATGAGATAGTGTAATTCTTATTAGCTGAGAACAATAAGGTCTAAGTGTTGACTTATAACATGAACCAATGTTTTGGTTGGATTTCAGAGCAGAATTTTTAAGGCAATGCTATCGTAGATTGAAATAGATTTCATCCAACTCACTACTTTCTGAAAGCCCTCATAACACAATATTATATAACATGCTCAAAGCAGATAGAGCCGCCCACGCGCTAAGCGACAGTCCTGTGCAACGGGAAGAGTCTGTCGCTCAAGACTGTGATGTGAGAGAGAACTTTTTAATCAGCTGACAGACACTGATGGTTTAATTAGTGTGACACAGAAGAATCCTGCCATTATAAATCTCTCAGAGTCTTTTTTCTCTCAGAGATGGAGACGTACGGTATGGCACATGCACATGCCACACATACACACACACAAACACAAACAGACACAGAGACACACACACAGACACACCCTCATCTGTTTCCTCTGAGTCCTGACCGACGCGCCTCCTCTCTGACTGAGATCTGGGTGTTCTATAGAGGAACTGAGGAGAAGACTGACTGAATGACATCTGCTAAGTTCAGTTTCTCTACCAGTCTCTCTCTAACTCAATTAATTAAATTTAAAGGGCTTTATTGGCATGGGAAACATATGTTTACATTGCTAAAGCAAGTGAAATAGATAATAAAATAAACAGTAAACATTACACTCACAAAAGTTCCAAAGGAATAGAGACATTTAAAATGTTATAGTGTGGCTATGTACAGTGTTGTAACGATGTGCAAATAGTTAAAGTACCAAAGGGAAAATAAATAAACATAAATATGGGTTGTATTTACAATGGTGTTTGTTCTTCACTGTTTTTTTTATTTTTACATTTTTCAAAATGTTTTTCTACTTTTATTTAACTAGGCAAGTCAGTTAAGAACAAATTCTTATTTACAATGATGGCCAGCAGGCCAGTAACAGTGGGTTAACTGCCTTGTTCAGGGGCAGAACAACAGCTCAGAGATTCAAACCAGCAACCTTTCAGTTACTGGCCCAACGCTCTAACCACTAGGCTACCTGCTGCATTTTCCTTGTGGCAACGGGTCACAAATCGTGCTGCTGTGATTGCACACTGTGGTATTTCACCCAGTAGATATGGGAGTTGATCAAAATCAGATTTGTTTTCGAACTCTTTGTGGGTTTGTAATCTGAGGTACATAGACTTAGACATAGTCTTCTCTTGAGAGCCAGGTCTGCCTACGGTGGCCTTTCTCAATAGCAAGGCTATGCTCACTGAGTCTGTACTTAGTCAAATCCTTCCTTAATTTTAGGTCAGTCACAGTGGTCAGTATTCTCCCACTGTGTACTCTCTATTTAGGGCCAAATAGCATTCTAGCTTGATCTGTTTTTTTTGTTAGATCTTTCCAATGTGTCAAGTAATTATCTTTTTGTTTTCTCCTGATTTGTTTGGGTCTCATTGTGTTGCTGTCATGGGGCTCTGTTTGTGTTTGTGAACAGAGCCCCAGAACCAGTTTGCTCTCTCTCTAAGAGTCTGCTGTGAACTGACTGTGCTGTGAAATTTATATTTGTATGATTTCTTTTTTAAACTAGGTAAGTCAGTTAAGAACAAATTCTTATTTACTGTACAATGACAGCCTACTGGGGAACAGTGGGTTAACTGCCTTGTTCGGGGACAGAATGACAGATTTTTACCTTGTCAGCTCGGGGATTCGATCCTGCAAGCTTTCGGTTACTGGCCTAATGCTCTAACCACTAGGCTACCTGCCGCAGAAACACTGTTGGTTCTATAGATCTGTAGAAGTACAGTAATAATATTAATCTTCAACTTGTTGAGATTATTTCTTGGTGAGCAGAGTTTTACTGTACGCTATCTTGGATGTTTAATGCACCTTTGGTAACAAAACTCTGCTATACTGTGGTTTTCTATCTCACATTGAAATGCTCAAACAAATAACTTTTCAAGAGACGGTCTAGTAATAGTAATTACATAACAATGTAGTATAGTATACTGTATTTATGCGCAGTAGCCAAAAGCTAGAACGCCAAGTAAATAAATACCTCTTTAAAAAAAACTATCCATAAAATGGACTGCAGACTGCAGCTGTGATGTCTTGCAGGATGACATATTCTAAAAGAAATAGCAGGAGCACTTCAGGTACTCCAAAACAACCACAGATGCTCTTGCAGGGGAAAAGTACTAGCAAAGCGAAAGGGAAACTTATAACCACAACTAGGTACTAAGTGGCATAAAAAAAATCCAAGTTCAGGCACTCGTGTAGGTTTGAAAGTTAAAAAGCCTTTAATGTGTGGGCTAAGTCATTATTAAAATACACCAACGCGTATCAGCTTGTGCCTTCATCAGGGTGTCATCACAGCCTATTGTAAAATGTATTTGAGCTTCACATTGGTTAAAGCAACAAAACAGAGGAGAGTTACGTTTTCCAGGAATATTTCATCTGATCTTTTTCTCTTCTTACTCTCCGATAGTCTGGTTCTGGAAATGAGATGTATTCGTATGTAACATATCTAATACTTACCTCCAAACTCACAGTCATGATTTACAGTTATTGTGAAGGCCTGTTTCTCAGGATGTGTGTACTAAGGTATCACAGGGATGGCTGAGCGGCAGATGTGTGCACACAAGCAGACATACTCAAACATTTCTGTTTGATATTATAGATAAGGATAAAGTGCAACAAAATGGAAAGCATATGATGTCACGACCCTGAAATCCATCCACTCATGGAAACACTCGATCGATGCCTACATTCTTTCAGAGCCAGGCAGTAGTAAAGTGTAGGATGAGGCTCTCTCTCTCTTTCTTTCATGCATGTATTTGTTTTCAGCCTTTATTTATGCACTTTTCTGCACTATGACATTTCTGGGCACTTTGATGTCCAAATAAAACATCTATATTTTTGCATTTAAGCCTCCATTTTGGATTTAGTGCTCTTTTTCAACAGTGTCCAGGTCTCCATCTCTTCTTGTAGTATTCTCATTTTGATACCTACGCACCTGGAACCGACAATATTTTGTTTAAGGACCTTTTAAGAGTGCAGACGGCCTCCTACCATTTCCATGATTTTATCTGCGCACATGTGGTATTTATAGTCAGGGTGTTTTGTGGAATCCCCACTGTTCTCCTGTCTGACATTTTAATTAGATAAAAGACTGGGATTAAATGATGTCCCCTAAAGAAAACCTCAAACCTCATCCCCCTCTCCCTCTCCCTCCCTCCATCCCTCCATCCCTCTGTGGAGAATTGATTTATGGTGTATTAGTGAGAGGAGCGTTTAGTGCAGGTCAGACAGAAGACGTTTCCCTGGAGCGAGCACGCACGCACGCACGCACGCACGCACGCACGCACGCACGCACGCACGCACGCACGCACGCACGCACGCACGCACGCACGCACGCNCGCACACACACACACACACACACACACACACACACACACACACACACACACACACACACACACACGTCCCCCCTCCTGGAAAACGCCCCTGCTGTTCACCCTTCCTGAAGCTACAACCTGAGCCCCTCCAGAGCAGAACCGGACAGGACCCGGCTGTCACCCAGACTGGGGGGACTGGGGGAGGTGAGACGACTGGGTGGCCAGCCCCTCAGCCCCAACAAACACAGAGGATGACTGGCGCTGAAGGAATTGGGGGAGGCAACCTACCACACAACTATCCACTGATTTAACCTTTGCTATACAGGGCCGTAGCTACTTATGAGAACACCAAGGTCTGGACAAAAAAAAACAATAATACAGTATAAATCATTGTTGGGCATTTGCCTTAAAAAATGTGGCAGTGGATTATTGTAAGAGGATGTCCCCTCACAGTGGATGAAGGGTTTATTTCGCAACATCACCATGACAACCAGTGATACCAAACCACTTTAGAGTGAAGACATGTTGTACTGTGAGGTTAAATTAGAGTGAAGAGATGTTGTACTGTGAGATTAAATTCGAGTGAAGAGATGTTGTACTGTGAGATTAAATTAGAGTGAAGAGATGTTGTACTGTGAGATTAAATTCGAGTGAAGAGATGTTGTACTGTGAGATTAAATTCGAGTGAAGAGATGTTGTACTGTGAGATTAAATTAGAGTGAAGAGATGTTGTACTGTGAGATTAAATTCGAGTGAAGAGCTGTTGTACTGTGAGATTAAATTCGAGTGAAGAGCTGTTGTACTGTGAGATTAAATTCGAGTGAAGAGATGTTGTACTGTGAGATTAAATTCGAGTGAAGAGCTGTTGTACTGTGAGATTAAATTAGAGTGAAGAGATGTTGTACTGTGAGATTAAATTAGAGTGCTATTTAAATGTAAAGATTGAGACTGCTTTTTTAGCGTAAAGATTCCGGGGTCTTCCAGAGTAAAGCTTGGGTAAATATTTAGAGTAGCCAGTGAATTAGCCTTGCTGACGGATTTACATACATCACTTCCTGTTAGGGCCAGATTGTTTTAAAGATTGTTGGGCTGGGGGTTGGGGCTCCAGCCCAGACAACCCACCACCAGTGTCTCCAGTACTTAAGGCAGTCTGTCTCCAGTCGGGGGTTGGTGGGTTGGTGGATTATCCCGTATGGCTGTGAAGTCTGAGGTTCTCTGGTTACCCAGGGAATGATTATTGCAGCTCTACATTCCAACCAGTCATTTACTTTACTGCAATCAACACAGGAATTCATTCAAGTCAGCACTTCCTCCTCCCAGGCCATAACTAACAGCGGAACAGAGGTTAACCCCAAGATACCCCCATACAAAACGTTACTTTGTCTAGTTTTCATATTCTTCATACAGAATGATTGTTGGCTTGTTTAATTTCTTAAAGAAAACTAGTCTCAATTGATATCTTTGAAGCTAATGTTGTTGTCTTTTGTTTTACTGTTGTAGCGGTAGCAGGGTTGTGAAATGTCAGAAATGTTGTAACCGGCATGTAGCTGTTTGTGTCTTTACACCAAGCTGTGAAAATAGGGGATTGCCCTTTGACCCGGGTAGGAATTCATTCTGCTGGAGAAAGAGAACCTACAATCCCCTACAATACCTTTCAACACATTCAGACATTTACAGTCATCACATCATGCTTATATTTTGCTCTCTTGAAAAGCAAATAATCCTATTGTTTTTCCTGTAAAGTTTGATTGTTGATTATTAAATGCATTTTATATCTAGAAGGGGACTAATTCCGATCCACTCTAGATCCGCATTATAGCACGCTTGACATTTCAAGGTAATTTCTTATTGAGTGTACCGTGAATGCAATCTCTGCGAACGCGGGAAAATTGGCTATAAAAGCTGTGTGTTATCTACAACATGCGATCGGATTGAAATCTGCCAAGTTTGCTTTGATTTCATACAACCATTACTAACTTCTCTATCCAACAAACCGAAAACAAATCATTTTGAACATAAAATGCTCTTATTTTGTCTGTGTGTAAGTGTGTGAGATGAGATCAAGGAAAATTAAAATTTTGTGTCGGATGGCTTTCCTGTTTAATATTCTTCATATTATTCATCTTATGTGGCTAATTGATTTTCACTACGTCCTCATTCTCTCCATCATTATTATTAATGTAGCCTTTTGTTTATTAATAAAGTCAGGATTCAGCCTAACTGACATGCCTTCTTATGGCCTGTGTCACAAATGGCACCCTATTCTTTATATAGTAGCGACCTAAATAGTGAACTAAATAGGGAATAAGGTCATTTGGAATGCAGCCTAGATGTCGTGATATCTCCCCCAGAACTGAGTCAGATTTATAGTAGGGAGGGAACGAAAATCATGCCTTTGCTAAGGAAAATGAATATATATTTTTTTAAAGCATGTGAAGAATATTCAAATTCATCTCGTCTTGACCGATATTAATCCCCTTGTTGTCATTCCTTCACCTCAATCCAAGTAGGATCTGTAGATTCAGGCAAAGACAATTACATCTAAACATTTCTTATATTATTTTTTCCCTATTGATTCTCCCCAAATTAATGACAAAAAAAGGATGTCTAGATTGCAAATGTCTTCACCACCCATAGTTAATACTTGGTGGAAGCACCTTTGGCAGCCATTACAGCTGTGAAATAAGATTCTACCAACTTTGCACAACTCTTAGGGCAACATAAACTCAGTGTACAAAACATTAGGAACATAATATTGAGTTGCTGTACCCCCGCACATTGAATCAGTACTGGTACCCCCTGTATATAGCCTCACTATAGTTTTTTTGTTTATAAATTTTTTTACTTTAGTTTTCTTAACTCTATTTTCTTAAAACTGCATTGTTGGTTAAGGGCTTGTAAGTAAGCATTTCACAGAAAGGTGAAATAACATTTGATTTGATAGCTTTAACCTGGATTGACCTGGTCAGTCCCATCATGTCATGGGAAGGTGTTCCTAATATTTTGTTTTTGTCAAAATTGCTCATGCTCAGTAAACTTGGTTGGGAGTCATTGATGGACAGCAATATTCAAATCTTGTCTCTGATTTTCAAGCAAATTTAAGTCAGGACTGAGACTGGAACATTCAGGAATACTCAACCTCTTGGAAAAGCCATTCTGGTGTGTCTTTGGCATTAAAGGCCCAGTTCAGTCAAAAACGTGATTTCCTGTGTTTTATATATATTTCCACACTATGAGGTTGTGATAATACTGTGAATTTGTCACGCCTGCTCCCGCTTCCCCTCTCTGGCACTCGAGGGCGCAAGGCTGCCCTTCCCAACACCTGTCACCATCATTACGCGCATCAGCGCTCATTGGACTCACCTGGACTCCTTTACTTTGTTGATTGCCCCTCTACATCTGTCTGCTCCTCAGTTTGTTCCCTGTGTCAGCATTATTGTCGTTTACATTTCCCCTGTCTAGACACTGTCCGTATTCTGTTCCTGTCCGTGTTTTATTAAATGTTCACTGTACCTGCATCTCGTCTCCAGCGTCAGTCCTTACAGAATTTGTGAAAAGGGCGATAAGGCCCTTCACATTCTGCTGCCTTAAAATTACATCTAAACATTTCTTATATTATTTTTTCGCTATTGATTTAAACATCCTACTCCGAATTTCCAAAGTGAAAGATAAAAAAAAAATAAGATTCTCCCAAAATGAATGACAAAAAAAGGATGTCTAGATTGCAAATGTCTTCACCACCCATAGTTAATACTTGGTGGAAGCACCTTTGGCAGCCATTACAGCTGTGAAATAAGATTCTACCAACTTTGCACAACTCTTAGGGCAACATAAACTCAGTGTAAGAGCTATTTGAAAAGACCGCCTGAAATTTCAACCTGTTTTGGTGAGATGGAGTTTTGGCCTGCCTGGCGACATCTTTGCTAGGTAGAGCCCCACCTTATCTCAGCTCACTGGTCACCATAGCAACACCCACCTGTAGCATGCGCTCCAGCAGGTATATTTCACTGGTCATCCCCAAAGCCAACACTTCCTTTGGCCACCTTTCCTTACAGTTCTCTGCTGCCAATGACTGGAAGAATTGCAAAAATCACTGAAGTTGGAGACTTATATCTCCGTCTCTAACTTTAAGCATCAGCTGTCAGAGCAGCTTACCGATCACTGTACCTGTATACAGCCAATCTGTAAATAGCACACCCAACTACCTCATCCCCATATTGTTATTTATCGTTTTGCTCTTTTGCACCCCAGTATCTCTACTTGCACATCATCATCTGCACATCTATCACTCCAGTGTTAATGATAAATTGTAATTATTTCGCCTCTATGGCCTATTTATTGCCTTACCTCCCTAATCTTCTACATTTGCACACACTGTACATAGATTTTCTATTGTGGCATTGACTGTATGTTAGTTTATGTGTAACTCTGTGTTGTTGTTTGTGTTGCACTGCTTTGCTTTATCTTAGCCAGGTCGCAGTTGTAAATGAGAACTTGTTCTCAACTGGCCTAGCTGGTTAAATAAAGGGGAAATAAAAATAAATAAAATAAATCACCAGAATTCTAGCAGAATTCTTGCTTCAGAAATTGCTCTTTGCTAAGAATCTATTTTTTGTTTATTTTTGACCATTTTAAATGAAAACAATCACAGTAGGGTACTTAACTGTTACCCAGAAATTATTTGATATTGAGATAAACACGGCTGCATTGGTACAGCTGAAAAATACAACTCTATCCTAGGGTTTGGTATTTAGAAGGTTGAGGCAGTCGCTGCCAGTGACAAGTATAACCATAACATGATGCTGCCACAACAATACTTGAAAATACAGAGGATCAACAACATTGCGTTCACTCCATCTTACTCACCAGTATGACAAAGGCAAAAGAATTAAAGCCTTTGTTAATAACAATCCACTCTGGGCTCCCGAGTGGCTCAGCGGTCTAAGGCACTGCATCGCAGGGCTTGAGGCGTCACTACAGACCTGGGTTTGATCCCAGGCTGTGTCACAGCCGGTTGTGACCGTGAGACCCATGAGGCGGTGCACAATTGGCCCAGCGTCGTCTGGGTTAATGGAGGGTTTGGCCCAGCGTCGTCCGGATTAGGGGAGGGTTTGTCCGGCTGGGATTTTCTTGTCCCGTCGCGCTCTAGCAACTCCTTGTGGCAGGCCGGTGCCCCTGCAAGCTGACTTTGTTTGCCAGTTGGATGGTGTTTCCTCCGACACATTGGTGCTTCCGGGTTAAGTGAGCAGTGTGTCAAGAAGCAGTGCGGCTTGGCAGGGTCATGTTTCGGAGGATGCTTGGCTCTCAACTTTCGCCTCTCCCGAGTCCGTAGGGGAGTTGCAGCGATGGGACAAGACTGTAACTACCAATTGGGGAGAATAAATAAAATAAAAAATCCACTTCAAACCGTCCATGCTGTTTGAAACAACATCGTTAAGTAATACTGCAAGACAACATGGCAGAGATACTAACATTTTGACCTAAATAAAAAACTACAGGCTTGGGTCACATGCAATACAACACAACAGAATGAAACCCTCTTTATTTTAGGTATTTTGGTGGCAGCATCATGTTATGGGTATGCTTGCCAACAGCAGGGACTGAGAAGTTTGTCAGAATCAAAATAAAGCCCAGGTAAAACATTGGAGGAAAACCCACCTCAGTCTTCTGAAAACCTAAAATCAAAACCTAAAATTAAATTTTTCAGTGGGACAATTACACAAATGTCAATGCCAAAGACACACCAGAATGGCCTTTCCAATAGGTGTTGAGTATTCTTGAGTGGTCCAGCCTCAGTCCTGGCTTAAATTTGCTTGAAAATCTACAAAGGTTTGAATATTGCTGTCCATCAATGACATCCAAATCTACTGAGCTTGAGCAATTTTGACAAAAACAAGAGTTGTGCTAAGAGTTGTGCAAAGCTGTAATGGCTGCCAAAGGTGCTTCCATCAAGTATTAACTCTGGGGTGTGAAGATTCATTTGACCTATAGTATATTGTTACAGAAAAATTATCCTGCAGCAACAGGATTTGAACGTTTAGTCCATAATGATGCTTGATCGGTGGTTAGGCTATTAGCTGTCAGAATGTAGGGTACATGAAAAGTGCAACACTTTTAATTTAACCGTGTGTTATTGAGGGTTATTCAGTGAATTTATGTAAATCACGAAGCTCATCTGCATTTCAAGACGTCTTCTTTTTTTAATGTATTAGTCTGTATAATGTTCTATAATTTTTCTTTCACATTGAAAACGGCAATTAGGTTGTGTAGATCAGTAGAACAAATAATAATGTATATATTCCCTTTTGAGATGTAATTTTAAGGCAGCAAAATGTTAATATTGTACAAAGGGTTTGTAGATGTTTACTAGGGACTATATAGATCATAACCACATTTCATTATCTAAATCAGACTTAATTATGGGTATTAGGTTGCATGAATTTGAAAAAGGCCATTAAAATAATGATGAATGATTTGCGATGGTTTGCGAAGGTGCTGCTGCGGATAGTGGAGCTTCCCTCTGTACATCAACGTGACCCCTATAGAGAGTAGCAGTAGACAGTCATGGTGGTGTACACACACACACACAGTACACACACACAGTACACACACACAGTACACACATACACAGTACACACACAGTACACACACAGTACACACACACAGTACACACACACAGTACACACACACACAGTACACACACACACGGTACACACAGTACACACACACAGTAAACACACACAGTACACACACACATACACAGTACACACACACAGTACACACTCAGTACACACACACACACACACACACTGTTTCTACCAGCAGACCAATGCAAACAGATTCCATGAGCCCATTCATTATCAGTGGAGCACTGCCTTCCGATATGAGTTATGGTTGATCCATTCAGTCCCTGTCTGTCTCTGTGTCTGTCACACACACACATACAAACAAGCATACACACACACACACGCACACGCACAAACAAGCATACACACACACTCACTCACAGACGCACACACGCACACACACACAGTCACACTCACTGGGGAAAGGAAGCTAGGCTAGATGTTTGCCTGCCCTGGGTTATTGACCACCCCACCCTCTCTCTCCTGACCACATTGGAACCTACAGCCAAACAGACCTGGGTTCAAATAGTATTTGACATCTTTCAAAACACTTTCTCTGTGCTAGATTGAGCTCGCCTGGATCAACGGAACAAATGGTAAAGCCTCAAAAGTGAAAACCCCATCCCATCTGGCAGGGTCAAGCAAAACACTCAAAGTATTTTAAAGATTTAAAATACTATTTGAACCCAGTTCTGCAACTACCTACTGCTGCTGCAGCACAGCCTGGCCCTGGTTTGACATACCAGAGAGAGAACCAGGCCACTCGCCTGCCTGCCGTTCTAAATGTACGTGCCTGAAGATTTTTTTTTTATAATGATGTCATCATCCACCAAAAATGCTACTTAATTTGTCTTCATGGAAAGAACACAAACTTTCACAAAATGTTCAAAGGAGTATAACAGAGGACTTTTTGTCTTCTTTAAGTTGGTGACTAAACTGAACCCCTCCCTGTGTTTTGGGTTTAGAAAGAATGAATAATAGGAGCGACTGCAGGGCAGCTTAAATAAGCCTAGGAATGCTATAGTGGCTACATCTCTCCCTCCTCATCCCTCTCCCCCTTTCTGTGACTTGCACACGCCCACCCTGTAAACCAGGCTGTCTCCGATGCCTCACCCCCCTCCCCCAGCTCCCCCACTGAGACTGAGCAGACAGACAGACAGTAAAGTGCCTTATCTCTCCCCCGGTGGAAGAGAGGGATGGGGCCGGCTTGTACACAGTGAGGTAGGCTACACACACACACACACACACACACACACACACACACACACACACACACACACACACACACACACACACACACACACA
>QNTS01008369.1:8893-27438 GCA_003317085.1 Hucho hucho | reverse complement strand
TACCTGATCCACTATGGGCAGACCCATTACCTGATCCACTATGGGCAGACCCAATACCTGATCTGGTCAGTGCACCATACAGGGAAGAGAGTGCCATATAGGATGTAGCCACTGTAACAGATTGCAGGGGTTTGCTGCAAGGTCACTATTTGCCGAGCTAAATGACATGTCCTCCATTTCTATGATGTTGTTATAGTTGCTCTGTCTCAGCATCAGTAGTAATCTGTTACAGCGTTGCTGTTCCTCTTTCTCAGTATCAGTAGGAATATGTCACAGATTTGTTGTTCCTCTTTCTCAGTATCAGTAGGAATCTGTCACAGATTTGGTGTTCCTCTGTCTCAGCATCAGTAGTAATCTGTCACAGATTTGGTGTTCCTCTGTCTCAGTATCAGTAGTAATCTGTCACAGATTTGGTGTTCCTCTGTCTCAGTATCTGTAGGAATCTGTCACAGCTTTGGTGTTCCACTATGTTACGCGGACCTGCTGTTTTCGACTCTCTCTCTCTCTACCGCACCTGCTGTCTCTAACTCTGAATGATCAGCTATGAAAAGCCAACTGACCACTCCTGAGGTGCTGACCTGTTGCACCCTCGACAACCACTGTGATTATTATTATTTGACGCTGCTGGTCATCTATGAACGTTTGAACATCTTGGCCATGTTCTGTTATAATCTCCATCCGGCACAGCCAGAAGAGGACTGGCCACCCCTCAGCGCCTGGTTCCTCTCTAGGTTTATTCCTAGGTTCCTGCCTTTCTAGTGAGTTTTTCCTAGCCACCGTGCTTCTACATCAGCATTGCTTGCTGTTTGTGTCACGCCCTGATCTGTTTCACCTGTCCTTGTGATTGTCTCCACCCCCTCCAGGTGTCGCTTATTTTCCCCAGTGTATTTATCCCTGTGTTTCCTGTCTCTCTGTACCAGTTCGTCTTGTCTTGTCAAGTCAACCAGCGTGTTTTTCCCCTGTGCGCCTGCTTTTTCTATTCTCTCTTTTGCTTGTCCTCCCGGTTTTGACCCTTGCCTGCCCTGACCTCGAGCCTGCCTGACCATACTGCCTGCCCTGACCTCGAGCCTGCCTGCCTGATCATACTGCCTGCCCTGACCTCGATTCTGCCTGCCACTCTGTACCTCCTGGACTCTGACCTTGTTATGATCTTTTTGCCTGTCCACGACCATTCTCTTGCCTGCCCCTTGGATACTAATAAATATCAGAGACTCAAACCATCTGCCTCCCCGTGTCTGCATCTGGGTCTCGCCCTGTGCCCTTATAGTTTATGGGTTTTAGGATGGATTTCTGTATAGCACTTTGTGACTTTCGGCTGATGTAAAAAGGGCTATATAAATAAATGTAATTGATTAATGGAGTAATACATTTAAAAAAATAATTATTTTAGCAGCATGTGTGTGAGGTTGTGTGTGTGTGTGGCATTAGTAAAGATTTTGTGCGAGTGAGGTTGTATGTGAGTGAGGGTGTATGTGAGTATGTGTGTGAGTGACAGTGAAGGTGTGTGTGTCTGACTGGGTAGAGACCTGACTGGGTAGAGACCTGTGGAAAATACTGGGGGTAGAGACCTGTGGACCTGTGGAAAATACTGGGGTGCAAAGGAGCAAGATAAATAAATTAATACGGTAGGGGATGAGGTAGTTGGTTGGGCTATGTACAGGTGCAGGGATCTGTGAGCTGCTCTGACAGCTGGTGCTTAAAGCTAGTGAGGGAGATAAGTGTCTCCAGTTTCAGAGATTTTTGTAGTTCATTCCTATCATTGGCAGCAGAGAACTGGAAGGAAAGGCGGCCAAAATAGGAATTGGCTTTGGGGGTGACCAGTGAGATATACCTGCTGGAGCGCGTGCTACGGGTGGGTGCTGCTATGGTTACCAGCGAGCTGAGATAAGGCGGGGCTTTACCTAGCAGGGACTTGTAGATGACTTGGAGCCAGTGGGTCTGGCGACGAGTATGTAGCGAGGGCCATGTCCTCTATGGCTGGGAGGTCGCCCTCAGTGGTACGCTGGGCCGTCCGCACCACCCTCTGTTGGGTCTTCCGGTCCCGGGCAGTGCAGTTGCCAGATGGTGATACAACCAGTCAGGATGCTCTCAAGGGTGTAGCTTTAAAAGTTCCTGAGCATCTGAGGGGTCATGGCAAATCATTTCAGCCTCCTGTGGCAGTGTGAGAAGACCATGTCAAGTCCTCGGTGATGTGGACACTGAGGAACTTGAAGCTCTTGACCCTTCTCCACTGCGCATCCACCACCGTCATGTCGTCAGCAAACTTAATGAGATGGCGTTGTGCCGGGCCACACAGGGAGTACAGGAGGGGGCTTTAAGCATGCCCCTCTGGGGTCCCCGGTGTTGTATGTGTGTGTGTGTGTGTGTGTGTATATATGTATGTGTGTGTTTGTGTGTGTATATATGTATGTGTGTGTTTGTGTGTGTGTTTGTGTGTGTGTGTTTGTGTGTGTGTGTATATATGTATGTGTGTGTTTGTTTGTGTGTATATATGTATGTGTGTGTTTGTTTGTGTGTGTGTGTGTATATAAATGTATGTGTGTGTTTGTGTGTTTGTGTGTGTGAGTGAGTGAGTGTTGTCCAATCCAGTCAAGTCCACCTGGGGAGTGATAACGACATGCAATTGAATAGAGAGGTGGAGGTAGTGGAGGAAGGGATGCCTGGGGAGTTGGTGAGTCACAGCACCAGCCTAGACAACCCGCAGGCTGTAGAGAGAGAGAGAGTCACAGCAGCAGATTTAAGCCTGTTTCGTCTGGTCTGCTGGCTCACTAAAGTTTAGAGACACCAGAGAGCCACAGACCCAGAAGGCCAGGTAAGGGGTTGAAAAGCCACCCACCCGTCCCCTGATGATGCCTGACAGCTGAGGCGTCCAGCCCACCTTGGGGACAGAGGAGAGGGTGAAACTTAAGATCACTGGGCGGATTTAGTTTTAGATAAGAGGATGCTATACCTTTATGGTCTTCATCCCCCCCCTCTTCCCCCTTAGCCCTGTCTGAGACACAAAGACAGAGACACAGACCAAGACATCAAAGGTTATTCTAGTTTTGTGTTTTTAGGCTTGTTTTATTTCTATTTGTTTTTTATTATTAATAAAAATAATTATTCAGTTTAGTTTCAGTTAGTTTTCAGACCTGATTTCTATTTTGTTTTCATATTCTTTAGTTTCAGTTCTAGTTTTAGTGTTAGGGACAGAAAGTATGCATGGGAGGCTAGGGGCCATTTGTGTTGGAGGTGTTTTTTGGGGACTTCTTGCAACTGGGTGAGTAGTGATGGGTCAGGTTAATGTCAGGTTAGGTTTAAATGTTAAAGTAAATCTTTAAAGGAGTAGCGCCTAGACTGGTGTAAGACATATGGTGGAAAGGAAAAGCTCTCCCCCAATCCAATGTTGTTGTTTTTTAATGTAATTAGAACATGTAAGAAGAATCAAGAACATTTACCTGACAAAAAGTACACAAAGTAATTCCAGAACGTGGGCTTTGCTGTTCGACTGACCACTGGGAGGTTAAAGGCACTGTATGCTAACGCCAATGCTCACACTCTGCACTCGCCCTTTGGCTACGCTAGCTACCTAGCGGCAGGGGCGTTTCTACGATTTGAAGACATTGGGGACTTAGCTCAAAGCCAAGCGGTGGGGTCTGGGTACATTCTCGACCGACAAAATTATCATTTTAACTACTTAGGGAGCAGTGGGGCGCTAGCGCTAGCGCCCCACTCCCGACACTACCCGGTGAAATGTAAGGCGCCAAATTCAAAATCCAAAAGTTTAATTATTAAACATTCGTCAATATACAAGTGTTGCATAGTCATCATATCACAGTGTTGTCAGATTTCAAATGGGCTTTACAGCGAAAGCACAACATTTGATTGTTTGAGGATAGCCCCTCTCATATTTTATGCATTAGCATAAATCCATAACCAACGCGGGTCTCACAAAACGCATAAAATCGCTAATATAAAATAGCTTACCTTTGATGAACTTCTGCTGAGGCATTCCCAATTGTCCAACGAAGACAATACATGCTTCTTTTGTTAGAAAAAGTCATTTACTATATCCATAAATCTCCGTTTGGTTGGCGTGTTATGATCATAAAATCCACCCATTATGATCATAAAATCGCCCATTGAACCGTGAAGAGAACGCCTTCAAATTATACCTATCATATTTCTCCAAACAAATCAAACATAATTTTTAATGTTTCCTTAGGTATCATTTTATGTATATTTACTATAATATTTCAACCGGATTGTAGCCTGACAAGAAAGGAAAATAAAAGTGAGGCGCGCTCTCGTTCTCGTGACCAGAAAAAGTATTTCTCATTTCCACTTCCTTCAGTAAATCTTCTTCTATAGGGTTCCCTTTAGCCCTATTGTTTTGAAACCTTGTCTAAAGACTGTTGACATCCTGTGGAAGCCATAGGTACTGCAGTCTCAGTCCTACAAAACAGAAAAATGAATAGGAACAAGGAGAAAAAGGTCATTTACAAATGAAACAGCAAATCTGTATGGATTCTCCTCTGGTTTTCGCCTGCTATATCACTTCTGTTATACTCACATACATTATTTTAACACTTTTAGAAACTTCAGAGTGTGTTCTATCCAATAGTACTAAATATGTGCATATCCTATTTTCTGCGCCTGAATGGCAGGCATTTTACTTTGGGCACGCCAGACTCTCCGTCTCCTCGGCAGCCGCTCCCTAAGAAGTTAAACCAAACATTTCCTTTTATTTATATATATTTTTTCAAACAATACAAATACATGTAGTTTCAAATGTCCAACAATGTAATTACATTCAACATTACTCAGGACTGTGAATAGTGTCGCACGGCGGTTTACAAACTAAGGGTCGTGACCCTAGTGGGGTCGCCTGATATGAAAATGGGGTAATGAAGAATTTCCAATATCCTGAAGAAAAAAAAGATTTACAATTTTTTTTATATTTTAATATTGTCTTTGTGTCTCAAAATCATTGTCATTGGTTAGCCTAAAAAAATCTAAATGAAAATTATTTAAATCTAAAAGATTTCAACCAGAGAGCACCCTTAGATCATGGGGACCGGTGTACTTGAATCATTCCCATGGTGAATGGCTAGGTCTACTACGCTATGAAACCACACACTATTGAATCATTCCCATGGTGAATGACTAGGTCTACTACACTATGAAACCACACACTATTGAATCATTCCTATGGTGAATGACTAGACTCACTACGCTATGAAACCACACACTATTGAATCATTCCCATGGTGAATGACTAGACTCACTACGCTATGAAACCACAAACTATTGAATCATTCCCATGGTGAATGGCTAGGCCCACTACACTATGAAACCACACACTATTGAATCATTCCCATGGAGAATGACTAGACCCACTACGCTATGAAACCACACACTATTGAATCATTCCTATGGTGAATGACTAGACTCACTACGCTATGAAACCACACACTATTGAATCATTCCCATGGTGAATGACTAGACTCACTACGCTATGAAACCACAAACTATTGAATCATTCCCATGGTGAATGACTAGACTCACTACACTATGAAACCACACACTATTGAATCATTCCCATGGTGAATGGCTAGGCCCGCTACGCTATGAAACCACAGACTACTGCAGAGACTTTGATATTACCTGCCACAATTGATATGGTGAAAACAATGTGTGTGGAGGCAGAGGTACAGAAAGTCACATCAATACCTTTGTCAGATAACACTGCTAAACAAATGATTTATGCTATTGATTGTTAGGTTTGAGAATATGTTATTGTGGGAAATGGATATGTTTTGCTTGCCTTTTCACACTGTGTGCTCGTTGTATCATTAAGCCGCAACATTACTATTGTGGGGTATGAGAAAATGTTTCGTTTGCTACACATGAATGTGTATGAGCTAAGGCTGACAAGTTGTGGAACAATACAGTGAATTGTGCAAACACCTGGTGTCTGGCTAAAGGGGCAGTATAACCTTGGGAGATAACAGTATGTTGAGCTAGGAACACATGAATAGAAAATGTTGCAAACAAGCAGTTTCTAGGTTGAGACACAAAAAAGGAGCTGAACTTTTGGCCTCAGTATCTAGGGGGTGAGCGCATAGATAATCTGCCCAGCAGCAACGCCGGACAACAAGCGCCAAGAGGCTGGGACCAGCCTGTGCACCTACGATAGGCTGAGCAAGTCTAAAACCACGCCCAGTCTCTACTCTGACAGGCCAGCTCATGAAGCAGGAACTAACACTGTTGGGGTATTTAACAAGAACCTTTTAAGGTGTTGGCCAGTTCTCTGTTACATTGAACCCGTATATACGAAAATTGCATTTACCATTTATTGCTTGAGTGAATAAAAAGACTTAGAACTTACTTGGTGACTCTGTGTCACCTTTTGTCCTGATACCAGATTTGATTTTCGCAACTCTTAACAATAGCAATCAAGAGAAAAATGACTGAATGACTCAAAAATTCACCAGCTTATGCTCCCCTCGAGATGCCCATGCATTGACTTTTGTTCGCTCTATATGTCGGGTGATGTTATTCACGAGGACATATTGTTCTTTCTCACGATTCCCGAGCATCAAACGGCACAGGCAATGTTCAGTGTGCTGCGTGGCTATATTGACAAAAAAACAGATTCCATTGGATCGAATTGGTGGGCTTTTGCACAGATGGGGCTTCATCTATGGTAGGACGACAGGCAGGCCTCTGCACTCTAGTTATGAATGAGTTTCCCTCTGCCATGTGGACTCGTTGTATGATACACTGAGAGCAACTGGCGGCAAAAGAGCTGAGCACAGAACTGCAGCAGGTAACTTGGATTGTAAAACTACATCAAACCACATCTACTGCGCTCACGCCTGTTCACAGAACGATGTGGATATATGGGATCAGATCATGACAATGTTCTATTTCTATTTCTATTTCACATCGAATCTTGGTGGTTATCGAGGGGGAGTGTTGGAAAGATTTCACACTGTTGTCTTTCATAATGAATGGGAAAAAAACAGACTTGGTTGACTTTCTGTGTAATGAAAACAAAATGCGTCTCCTTGCCTATGTAACAAACATAGTTGGTAAACTGAACGAACTGAACGCAGGCAATCAGGAAATACAAAAACCTTCTACAGATGAGTGATCGAATCAGTGGATTCAGAGGAAATTATTATTATTGGTGAGAGTCTTTCAAAAGCCAACCCCTTGGCTGTGCATGTTTCTAACAGAAAACAGCACGAGTGATGACTGCTCACCTCCAACGCTTGGAAGAGCCCTTTGGGACCTACTTCCCTAACTATTTGACTGTGATCCTGGCTTAGTTGACATACCGGTAAGTGAAATCGAACAGCTGATCGAGCTGTCATGTGACCGAATGCTGCAGACAATGCATTCATGGGTCACTACGGAGTAGTTTTGGTTTCTGACTCACAGGGAGTAAATATCCCGCCATCTTCCTCTGAACAACTGGGAACTCCACATGGGAAATCTCAGACTTCCGACTGGGAAAAATAGTTTCGAACGGTCATCCAACTCGGAATTCCATCTCGGGAACTCAAGCCTCTTTCTGGAGCTCCAACTTTTCCACCTGAAGATCAATGACGTCATGATTAGACCTCATATTTTTTCAGAATTCCCAGTTATCTTGAAAGCACCATAAAACTCATTGTACCCTTCGCCAGCTAATATATCTTTGAGGAGCTGGATTCAGTGCTCTCGTCTGCATTTAAACCAAATATCGATCCAGGTTGGACGTGACAGCAGAGATGAGGTGCGCACTGTCGACCACGCCCCCTGACTTTGAGAAGCTCTGATGAGACATGCATCAAGAACACCCATCTCATTAGCGGTGGTGAGATAAGATACAACAACCACAACTCATACGGCGCAAATAGTAGAATAGAATCAGTGTGATTCACATCAATACGCTAACGTTATGTAGATATCAATAATATCCGTATTCCCGTAATCTACACCACTAATGTCATCCTTACCTCCAAGTGTATATTACAGTTAGATAATCTTTGGATGCCGACAGCAGTCACACCATTGGAAGACATAGCTTGGACAGTAGCCTACAAAAGCCTATTCCTTCTCTTTTCCCGCAATCCATCAAACACATTTGGTGTGTCATCATAGGGATCTCTGACTTGTTGTCAGACTCGTTCCGGTGGAACAAACTTAAACTTGTGCCTTTTTTCAATGCTGATTTGAATGTCATTGAGAAGACAGAGAAATGTCAACCATTTGTATCTGTAATCAGATTACAATATTTTTGCTGGTAACATAACGGATTACAGTAAAAAAATTGTAATCCCTTACATGTAACAGATTATATGTAATCCGTTACTCCACAACCCTAGCGCTTGATGGTTTTTGCGACTGCACTTGAAGAAACTTTCAAAGTTCTTGAAATGTTCCGTATTGACTGACCTTCATGTCTTAAAGTAATGATGGACTGTCGTTTCTATTTGCTTATTTGAGCTGTTCTTGCCGTAATATGGACTTGGTCTTTACCAAATAGGGTAATATCTTCTGTATACCCACCCCCCTACCTTGTCACAACAACACTGATTGGCTGAAACGCATTAAGAAGGAAAGAAATTCCACAAATTAACTTTTCAAAAGGCACACCTGTTAATTGAAATGTATTCCAGGTGACTACCTCATGAAGCTGGTTAAGAGAATGCCAAGTGCAAAGCTGTCATCAAGGCAAAATGTGGCTACTTTGAAGAATCTCAAATATAAAATGTTTTCATTTTTTTTAACACTTTTTTGGTTGCTACATGATTCCATATATGTTATTTCATAATTTTGATATCGTCACTATTATTCTACAATGTAGAACATTTTAAAAATAAAGAAAAACCCTTGAATGAGTGGGTGTTCTTAAACGTATAATCGGTATGTATTTGTTTCTCATTCTAGTACCTATGAACTCACTACCTGGTTAAATTTTGAGAAAACCATCATAGAAACACAAAACAAGTCTTGTGAATGTTAGAACGAGCTTGGGCTGGTATTTAATTTCCTTTTAAGTATAATCATTCCTTGGACCATGTTGATCATGTTCAGCTAGAAGAAGTGGAATTTCAATATTATCCACTTCAGCGGCAATAACAAAGGTGAATGCCCTGTCTGCCATTGTCACGTTTCCTAGAAACAGCAGAAGTTCCCCGACTTGCTGACGGTGCATATATACTTCCCCCAACTCTACTCGTCGACTTCCGTCTACAGTCGGCTACCTTTGTCTCACCACTAATACGTGCCAGTTTTGTTGATGCTAAGAACGAAGGTTGCTAGCAACAAAATTGTTGTGGAAATCTGTTGCAGCTCAAGTAGACTACAAAATCCACAATGCTCTCTCTATGGGCTGGCTGGCTGGCTAGCTAGCTAGCTAGCTAGCTAGTTAGGTAACTAGCTAGCAAACATATCTACACACAATTATACCAAAGACAATATCAGCATGTAAAGTAGCCAGTTAGCTGTAAAATCATGTAAACAAACTGCACTATCAATTTAGGAGTCGATAATCTCACCATGTTCAACCTGCTGATGAATGTCCCTCAACAGCAGATATTCTTTTGAGGAGATGGGAAATGTTTCCCATGCTCGTCAATTGGCTGCGTGGTGCATTCTGGGTGATTCTGGGACAAGGAGCGCTCTCATTCAAGGTGTGAATTGGAGTCTATTGGGCGCTAGCTCGAAAAACCCAACATTTGCATGAATTTCATCAACAAGAAGTAAACGTTACAAATTTTCGGAGATAATTAACTTGCTATCTGTAATATTGTGACATTACGTACTTGAGGGAAATAGATTTGTTTATCGACATATACAGTTGAAGTCGGAAGTTTACATACACCTTAGCCAAATACATTTAAACTCCGTTTTTCACAATCCATGACATTTAATCCTAGTAAAAATTCCCTGTCTTAGGTCAGTTAGGATCACCACTTTACTTTAAGAATGTGAAATGTCAGAATAATAGAAGAGTGAATGATTTATTTCACCTTTTATTTCTTTCATCACATTCCCAGTGGGTCAGAAGTTTATGTATACTCAATTAGTATTTGGTGGCATTGCCTTTAAATTGTTTAACTTGGGTCAAACGTTTTGGGTAGCCTTCCACAAGCTTCCCAAAATAAGTTGGGTGAATTTTGGCCCATTCCTCCTGGCCCATTCCTCCTGACAGAGCTGGTGTAACTGAGTCAGGTTTGTAGGCCTCCTTGCTCCTTGCTAACACACGCTTTTTCAGTTCTGCCCACACATTTTCTATAGGATTGGGGTCAGGGCTTTGTTATGGCCACTCCAATACCTTGACTTTGTTGTCCTTAAGTCCTTAAGCCATTTTGTGTGCTTGGTGTCATTGTCCATTTGGAAGACCCATTTGCGACCAAGCTTTAACTTCCTGACTGATGTCTTGAGATGTTGCTTCAATATATCCACATAATTCTCCTTCCTCATGATGCAATTTATTTTGTGAAGTGCACCAGTCTCTCCTGCAGAAAAGCACCCACACAACATGATGCTGCCACCCCCGTGCTTCACGGTTGGGATGGTGTTCTTCGGCTTGCAAGCCTCCCCCTTTTTCATTATGGCCAAACAGTTCTATTTTTGTTTCATCAGACCAGAGGACATTTCTCCATAAGGTAAGATCTTTGTCCCCATGTGCAGTTGCAAACCGTAGTCTGGCTTTTTTATGGCGGTTTTGGAGCAGTGGCTTCTTCCTTGTTGAGCGGCCTTTCAGGTCATGTCGATATAGGACTCGTTTTACTCTGGATACGTTTCTACCTGTTTCCTCCAGCATCTTCACAAGGTCCTTTGCTGTTATTCTGGGATTGATTTGAACTTTTCGCACCAAAGTACGTTCATCTTTAGGAGACAGAACGTGTTTCCTTCCTGAGCGCAATGATGGCTGCGTGGTCCCATGGTGTTTATACTTGCGTACTGTTGTTTGTACAGATGAACGTGGTACCTTCAGGTGTTTGGAAATTGCTCCCAAGGATGAACCAGACTTGTGGAGGTCTATAGTTTTTTTTCTGAGGTCTTGGCTGATTTCTTTTGATTTTCCCATGATGTCAAGCAAAGAGGCACTGAGTTTGAAGGTAGGCCTTGAAATACATCCACAGGTAAACCTCCAATTGACTCAAATGATGTCAATTAGCCTATCAGAAGCTTCTAAAGCCATGACATAATTTTCTGGAATTTTCCAAGCTGTTTAAAGGCACAGTCAACTCAGTGTATGTAAACTTCTAACTCACTGGAATTGTGATACAGTGAATTATAAGTGAAATAATCTGTTTGTAAACAATTGTTGGGAAAATGACTTGTGTCATGCACAAAGTAGATGTCCTAACCGACTTGCCAAACAAGAAATTTGTGGAGTGGTTGAAAAACTAGTTTTAATGACTCCAACCTAAGTGTATGTAAACTTTCGACTTCAACTGTACACTGACTTTGAGAAGGGATTGCATGATTAGATTAGTAACCGCGTGACACAGCATGACAACGTGAACGCGAATGGTCAACAGTTTTCTGGGTGGGGCGTTATACGTTCCTTAATTCATTGGATTAGTTTCTCCTTTCTCTAATATCTCTGGCAACGGCACCACGCAATGCACCCTGGACTAAAGAGGAAAAATATGCTAGACCTGGACACTGAACCCTCCTCCTGTGTTGTTTGCAGTAAACACAGACTAAGAAATACATCTCCAATCAAATAAGATACTTGCTCCGTAGAAAAGAGATTGGTTGGTTCACACACTTATTTGATAAAAGAAACGGTAGAATGTTTTAGTAACATTTTACTTCCTGTTTGGCTTAATGTAAAAAAGTATTTCACTGGTCTAGTGTTCAGCCGTAAGACCATGTGTGTCCACTAGTGGCGGCTGGTGGGAAGAGCTATAGGAGGACAAGCTCATTGTAATGTCTGGAATGGAATCAATGGAACGGTATCAAACACAGACATATGAAACCACATGTTTGACTCCGTTCCAGCAATTACAATTAGCTGGTCCTCATATAGCTCCTCCCACCAGCCTCCTCTGGTGTCCACCATATCTGGAGAAGATCAGGGAAATATCACATCATCTCAGTCTCTCTGTACCCAAAGATTGTCTATTATATTACTACTCGATATAAGGCAGGCGGTAGGAGGCGAGGTTAAAGGGCAGATACCTGTGTGAACAACAGGTAATAGAGATAGATAGAGGACTCATCTTTGTACGTGTGCCATTTTAGTGCCTGTGACAGCATGGGCAGTGCTATTGAAGCTATCTCCATTTTAATGTAGTCAAATATCTTCTTTATTGGCTGATTGCTCCCAACTCATGGGAATCCCCACCCATGTGACTACTTTAAAATGGTGGAAGCCCTCAATGGAAATTTTACTTCAGATTCTGTTTATCCACGTTTTTTCCAAACGTCAAATTTCGAGATGTTTTGGACACCTGGGTTGCTGCTGCGGCTCCTCCTGCATTAATTCTGAATGGTTAAGGTTTAAAAAAAAAAAGGAGAAAAAAAGGAACACTCGACTCTTGGAGCCGGAGCATCCTGTCCAAAGCGCGCTAGCAAAACCGAAAACCTACTTGATGGTAATAGCACTGTCACGTCCAATAGCACTAGTTTATAATGCAGTTTCAGGAGGTAAGCTTTAAGCTTCAGAAGACACGTCTAATCTACAGCAGGAACTTCCATATATGGACATTGTCTTTCATATTGCCATGTGGCCCGGAGCAGGAACTCCATATATGGGCCCAGACAGCCATATTGCAACGTGGCCTATTAGCAAGGAACGCCATATATGGACATAGAACTGTCACTATCAATTGCTCACTTGCGTTCAATCTTCATTAGCCATAAGTCTACCCCGCTCACCTGAATCCCCTTGCTTAATCAGAAGCCATCTTCTCGCTGTTGCACAAACAGTCCGTACTGGAAGGTTGTGTTGACCTACCAACAGCACTGGTCACATAGTGTTAGTTGTCAAACCTCTGCTGGAGGTTCAGAGTGCTTCTATGTTTTTAAAAAGACAAGTCTGAATGTTGGTGTTTCCTCTACTGTGCGTGTGTGTGCGCAAAGGTTTAGAGTCGGCTTTCAACATGAGTCACTCCTTTTGCCCTTTTCACGGTCACTCTGGCGTCTCTTCGCTGTCAGGGTTGGGATCTCGATAATACCAACCACTCCCCATGGGGCCTGTAGCCAGACCAGACACATAGAGCAGCTACACAGACAGGCAGGCACACACATACAATTCAACTTATTTGTATATTTCCCAGTGCAAATTTGAACTCTGACAATACATTATGAACACGTGCTCTTTCCATTACATACTGTAGACTGACCAGGTGAAAGCTATGATCCCATATTGATGTCACTTGTTAAATCTACTTCAATCAGTGGAGATGGAGGAGACGGTTTAAATAACAATTGGACATAATGCAGAATTACTTAAATGTTTTTGGAGACAATTGCACGCTCACTCAACTTGAGACATCTGTGGCGTTGTGTGACAAAACTGCACATTTTAGTGGCATTTTACTGTCCCCAGCACAAGGTACACCTGTGCTGTTTAATCAGCTTCTTGATATGCCACACCTGTCAGGTGGATGGATTATCTTGGCAAAGGAGAAATGCTCACTAACAGGGATGTGCTCAAAATATGAGAGAAATAAGCTTTTTGTGGGTATGGAACATTTCTGGGATATTTTATATCAGCTCACAAAACATGTGATCAACACTTTAATTGTTGCATTTTATATTTTTGTTCAGTATATATTATCCAGGTCCTTGTTCAGCCACGACTCTTGAGAAACATAAAATATACGTTTTTTTTTTCTTCAGATCCTGTTGATAGGATAGTCTCGAACGGAGCTCGTCCAATTTGTTCTCTAGTGATAGTACGTGTGCCAAAAGAATGGAGGACAGAGGAAGTTTATTTGCTCGCCGACGTAGTCTCATCAGGAAGCTCGCTCGTTTGCCTCTCTTGCGCCATCTAAGCAGTACATCTTCTTGTTGAAGTAGAAATCTTCCTCCAAATAAAGTGATCTCTGTTCTGATGTCCACAAGCTATTTTCGTTCATAGAAAAATATGGCAGAATTATTATGTAAAAAAATAAATAAAATAGTTATAATTGAAGAGGCAAAACAATTCATTAAGTCCAATCAGACATGTTCCAATTGATGTTGAATCTAAAAGTCCACAGTGCCTTTATTAATGCAACAGAATACACAGCAAAATACACATTAAATTTCATTAGGTCCAATAACTGGGCAGTGTTTAGATTTAACTATGTGTTTGTTTTGCAACTGCAATATATGGTTTGGGGTCACTTAGAAATGTCCTTGTTTTTGAAAGAAAAGCAAAAACATTAAAATAACGTAAAGTTGATCAGAAATACAGTGTAGACATTGTTAATGTTGTAAATGACTATTGTAGCTGGAAACTGACAATTTTTTTATGGAATATCTACATAGGTGTACAGAGGCCCATTATCAGCAACCATCACTCCTGTGTTCCAATGGCACGTTGTGTTAGCTAATCCAAGTGTATCATTTTAAAAGGCTAATTGATCATTAGAAAACCCTTTTACAATTATGTTAGCACAACAGAAAACTGTTGTTCTGATTAAAGAAGTAATAAAACTGGCCTTCTTTAGACTAGTTGAGTATTTGGAGCATCAGCATTTGTGGGATTGATTACAACTCGTCAGTCTATTCTTATTCTGAGAAATGAAGGCTATTCCATGCGATAAATTGCCAAGAAACTGAGGATCTCGAACAACACTGTGTTCTACTCCCTTCACAGAACAGCGCAAACTGGCTCTAACCAGAATAGGAAGAGGAGTGGGAGGCCCCGGTGCACAACTGAGCAAGAGTGCAAGTACATTAGTGTCTAGTTTGAGAAACAGATGCCTCACAAGTCCTTTACTGGCAGCTTCATTAAATAGTACCTTCAAAACACCAGTCTCAACCTCAACAGTGAAGAGGCGACTCCGGGATGCTGGCCTTCTAGGCAGAGTTGCAAAGATGCCAGTACACATTGCTAGCTAGATTCATATATTCATTCCTCATTGGAGTATTATATCAGAGAGGATGGAACAGTTTTAATGAGCACTAGGGGTGTTTCTCAATATGCATACTCCCACACTCTCATGCTTCCAAGTGCATTCTCAGAGGACCTTCTCTTGAGTGCATTCTTGTGAGGAAGATTGTGGAGAATGCATAAAGCATTACACTTGAGAAGCACTCGCACTCCCCCTGCTGTATTACCTCACACTGCATCTCCCCATTCACTGAACATTCTTCTAGCCAGGACAATGGCAATAATGGAGACTAAACAACATATACACAAAGTTTAACTTCATAATTATCAGCTGGATATATGTGAATCGTTGTAATCTAACTAGCCAGCTAGCTAGTTAAACAGGCAACAAGTACATCAAACTAATGTTATGCAAGGTACAGTAGATGTCAATTCTTTGTGGCTAGCTAGTCAGTTAGCCCTATTTGACTTACTATGGACTTACCCATTCAAGGAACCTTTTTTCTTCTGGCAAGGACAATGACAATGGAGACGTAACAAAATGAACACAGCATGTATTTATTAAAGTATCAAGATAAAATATATTGTAGTCCGGTAACATACGAGATGTGAATATGCAACATTTCATTCCAAGGTTGGAGTGCATATCAGCTCAAATAATGGCTGCCATTGATTTCAAGAGATTTTTTTTTTTTTTACATGGTTGCATCATATCTTTTAGCGTTCTTTCCGTTGAAGGGTCGATGCATAACACAACGTATGTGTAAATAAAGTACGCATCCGAGAAGTGCCCTCCATACTCCGTTTTGCATACTTTGATTTGGGCTCCTACATCCGACTCTTCCCCGTGCTCCAATTTGCGTGCTCAGAGCATGGTAGTGTGCATGGTAGTATGATAGGCTGTAGAGATGGGGATGGACAGGTTTAGATCACAGTGGAATAGAGATTTCAGTGGTGTACCCAGTGGTGTACTGGGCCGTACGCATTACCCTCTGTAGTGCCTTGCAGTCGGAGGACAAGCAGTTGTCTGCCCAAGCAGTGATACAACCCGTCAGGATGCTCTCGATGGTGCAGCTGTAGAACCTTTTGAGGATCTGAGGACCCATGCCAAATCTTTTCAGTCTCCTGAAGGGGGAATAGGTTTTTTGTCGTGCCCTCTTCACGACTGTCTTGGTGTGTTTGGACCATTCTAGTTTGTTGGTGATGTGTACACCAAGGAACTTGGAGCTCTCAACCTGCTCTTCCTTTTCCTGTAGGCCACAAGCATCTCCTTTGTCTTGATTACGTTGAGGGATAGGTTGTTATTCTGAATTAAACAGTTTCTTCCAAAATAAAGGAGAAGCAAGAGAGAAACAGACTGTCATTTGCTAGGGATGCTATGTTAGCTTGCTGGCTATGACTTTCCAACACAACACTGGAACTCTTCCAAGCTTTTGGTATTAGTAGTTTATAGCCACTGGGGCCCACCAGTGTAACTGCTTACTGACTGTACACTGTAACGTTACCGCATGATTGTAGCGGGTTTACAAATGCGTTAGTTCTATTAGCTATGATGACTATGACGTTACTTTAGCTAATATGGTGACAACGATGTAGGCTATGTGTAGCGGTATGGCTTGGAATGTTTTTTCACCTGGTCACATACAGCTGATGTGTTGTGGAATGAAGTCCACAAGCGAAGGGAAGAAGTGAGAGGAGGAGAAATGTGAGAAGGAACACAACGTGGCTGCTATGAAAGTGAACTGTGCTCACGAGTGATCAGGGGTGTATTCATTTTGATTGTGTTGAAAAAACGGAAGCAAAACTAACGGAAGCAAAAGTAACAAAATGGGGATAAACTTACCTGAATTCGTCCAATAGAAACTCTTGTTTGCAACTGTTGTACTAATGATTACACCCTGTATCAGATAGATGCAGGCAAGAGTCTGCAAGGAGGTATTCAAATCAATTTATGTTTTATTGGTCACATACACATGTTTATCAGATGTTATTGCGGGTGTAGTTAAATGCTTGTGTTTCTAGCTCCAACAGTGCAGTAATATCTAACAAGTAATATCTAACAATTTCACAACAACAGACACAATACACACACATCTTAAGTAAAGGACTGGAATTAAGAATATATACATTTTTGGATGAGCAACGTCTGAGCGGCATAGACTAAAATACAGTAGAATAGAATACAGTATACATATGAGATGAGTAATGCAAAATATGGAAACAATTTTAAAGTGACTAGTGTTCCAATATTAAAGTGGCCAGGGATTTCAAGTATATGTATATAGGGAATTAGCCTCTAAGGTGCTAGTGATGGCTTTTTAACAGTCGGATGACCTTGAGACAGAAGCTGTTTTTCAGTCTCTTTGGTCCCAACTTTGATGAACTTGTACTGACCTCACCTTTTGAATGATAGCGGGGTGAACAGGCAGTGGCTCAGGTGGTTGTTGTCCTTGATGATCTTTTTGGCCTTCCTGTGACATCGGGTGCTGTAGGTGTCCTGGAGGGCAGGTACTTTGCCCCCGGTGATGCGTTGGGCAGACCACACCACCCTCTGGAGAGCCCTGCGGTTGCGGGGCAGTACAGTTGCAGTACCAGGCGGTGATACAGCCCAACAGGATACTCTAAATTGTGCATCTGTAAACGTTTGTGAGGGTTTTAGGTGCCAAGCCTGAGGTTGAAGAGGCGCTGTTGTGCCTTCTTCACCACACTGTCTGTGTGGATGGACCGTTTCAGATTGTCAGTGATGTATATGCTGAGGAACTTGAAGCTTTCCACCTTCTCCACTGCGATCCCTCGACCGATGTGGATAGGGGGGTACTCCCTCTGCTGTTTCCAGAAGTCCACGATCAGCTCCTTTGTTTTCTTGACGTTGAGTGAGAGGTTATTTTCCTGGCACCACACTCCTAGGGCCCTCACCTCCTCCCTGTAGGCTGTCTCGTCATTGTTGGTAATCAGGCCTACCAAAATTTGTATCTCAACTTGTGTGCCCCTACATTGTAAACATTCATTCATAGGCTAGGTTGTAGCAACCTCATGATGGGTATGCGGACAATTTGAGAATCATGTAGTAGCCTAAACCTAACGCTGTTACATTGAGCTGGGTGAAAGGAATGTGAATGAGAGTCATCCAATATGTTGTAATAGAAAACACGTCAAAATTGTCTTAAACGGCAACGAGCGCCACTGCACCAACACACAGGTTAATAGAAGTGACAGGTTAATGTCTTGAGATCAGATTAGCTTTCCGTTTAAATGAGGTACTACTAAAGCAGGAGGTGATATACACTATTTAAACAAATACACTATTTATACAAATACACTATATGAAGTTGAAGTCGGGAAGTTTACATACACTTAAGTTGGAGTCATTAAAACTCGTTTTTCAACGACTCCACAAATTTCTTGTTAACAAACTATAGTTTTGACATCTACTACTTTCCGACTTCAACTGTACACACGCCTGTGTTGGTCAGTGACAACTCAACACACACATATTTACACACAC
>QNTS01008368.1:28915-39721 GCA_003317085.1 Hucho hucho | reverse complement strand
CACACGCACGCACACGCACACGCACACGCACACACACACAAACAGACATGCACGAGCACACACGGCATGCATGCGTATGAACACACACATGCACACGGACGCACATGATGCGCAGACAAACACACATGGATGCGACACAAAAAGACACACACAGACACACTCAGACCTTGTAGCAGGGGTGTGAAATAAATGTTCTCAAACAACCAGGCAGGCCAGGAGGTGGAAAAACACCCCTATTCAAACAGACACACAGGTGTGTGTTCTGTATTCTGTCTGTCTGTCTGTGCTTGTGTGTGTGCGTGTGTGTGTGTGTATTTGTGGTCTCGGGTGCCAGTTCTAAGGGCTGAATCGGCACTCTTACAGTACAGAGGGGCACCTTATGACCCTTCCCCTCCCTTCAAACCCCCATCCTGAAGAGACAGTTACCAAATGTGATGACACTTCTAGTAAATCTCCTCAGCCTGCTAACCACCCACTTCTCTGACCCAAAGCTAAGTACTCTGTCTCTGTCTCTGTATCTCTCTCTCTCTCTCTCTGTACTACATTTTTCCTCTGTCATTGTAAAGTCAATGTAGTTCACGTTCGTTCTCAGCTTCTTTCTCCTATTTAGTGACACTCTCTTTCTCTCTCTTCTTCTCCCTCTGCTGAGTTTTGACCCGCTACTCTCTCCTCTTTCTCCCTCCTGTGTCCTTCCCTCTTTCTCTGTCTTTTCTCTTCCTGTCATCTGTCCATTCCTGTCACCTGCCCTCTGTCTCCATGCTCAGAACATGCTGTCATAGTCAAAGATTAGGATAGGACCATAACACGATCACAACACACACATGAACACACACACACAAACACACACACACGCATGCACACACACATATGCACACATGCATGCGCGCACACACACACACACACACATACACACACTGAGTGCGTTACATCATTTCATTAGGTATGAGTGTATGTGCTTGAGTGTCTGTCAAAGTCAAATAAGGAAAGATGATACGCACGGTCATTATATTAATATAATTCTGGCCTTTATGTTTATATTAAAAATAGCATTCATTAACAATAACAATATACAACAACAATAATTATCATCAGCAACAATAATTACACTTAGGAACCAGAGAATGACACATCCTCTATTTGAAATAAGTTAAGAAACAGGGAAATAAAAAAACACCACGTTTAAATCATTTCCTGTACATACTGTGTTGGATAACATTTCTCTCTCATAGCCATTCCAAAAAGTTTGACATTGTTTTTCAAAGCATCCCATCCTAAATTCTATTCCTCCCATAGGGATGGCTCTCTCCACTCCCTTAGCTCAGTGGTTCTCAATCCTGGTTCTGGAGCGCTAGGGCAAAAACAAAAATGTCCACTCTTTTGGGTCCCCAGGACCAGGATTGAGAAATACGGCCTTAGCTAGTTTTATTTCTAGCGTAATACCTGGGGTAGTCCAGGGGGGACAAACTCAATTCCTGGAGGGCCAAGTGGCTGCGGGTTTTCAGTCCTCCCTTGTACTTGATTGATTAATTAAGGTCGCTGATTAGTAAGGAAATGCTCTAGTCTAAGGCTGGGGAGGAGAGAGACATAACCACTATGGCACAATGAATGACCTACAGCCCTCAAATTCAAATCTTGACCCTCAAAGCCAGTTCCCCTGCTTTTTTTCATTGCTCCCCTCTAATCAGGGACTGATTTATACCTGGGGTGGGTGCAATTCATTATCAGGGAGAACAGAAAAGCAGCAGCCTCGGGACCTCGTAGGGTAAGAGTTGAATACTCCGGATTTACAGTAAACTCTCCAGTTGCTTATTGTAACCTGGGTGTTTGACTGTTGAGTCAGTCAACAACGCTACATTGTTGCTTCCGTGTTTGGCAAGACAAAGACAACAGGCTTCCCTACAGCTGAAACACACAACTCCCCAGGCTACGTTGAAGAACTACTGAGCAAAAATTCCCTTGAAATATTTCCGCCACACATTTCAGGCTATGTTGAAATAGTTGAAACATACATCTAAGGTCAGGTATAGAGCCAGTGTTGAGTGTTGAGTGTCTGTCATCTGAGTAGTCTATGGCCTCCTGGTATGGTGACCATGGTGACGTTTGGCATACAGTGGGGCAAAAAAGTATTTAGTCAGCCACCAATTGTGCAAGTTCTCTCACTTAAAAAGATGAGAGAGGCCTGTAATTTTCATCATAGGTACACTTCAACTATGACAGACAAAATGAGGAAAGAAAATCCAGAAAATCACATTGTAGGATTTTTAATGAATTTATTTGCAAATTATGGTGGAAAATAAGTATTTGGTCACATACAAACAAGCAAGATTTCTGGCTCTCACAGACCTGTAACTTCTTCTTTAAGAGGCTCCTCTGTCCTCCACTCGTTACCTGTATTAATGGCACCTGTTTGAACTTGTTATCAGTATAAAAGACACCTGTCCACAACCTCAAACAGTCACACTCCAAACTCCACTATGGCCAAGACCAAAGAGCTGTCAAAGGACACCAGAAACAAAATTGTAGACCTGCACCAGGTTGGGAAGACTGAATCTGCAATAGGTAAGCAGCTTGGTTTGAAGAAATCAACTGTGGGAGCAATTATTAGGAAATGGAAGACATACAAGACCACTGATAATCTTCCTCGATCTGGGGCTCCACGCAAGATCTCACCCCGTGGGGTCAAAATGATCACAAGAACGGTGAGCAAAAATCCCAGAACCACACGGGGGGACCTAGTGAANTCTGAAGTTTGCTAGAGAGCATTTGGATGATCCAGATGAGGATTGGGAGAATGTCATATGGTCAGATGAAACCAAAATAGAACTTTTTGGTAAAAACTCAACTCGTCGTGTTTGGAGGACAAAGAATGCTGAGTTGCATCCAAAGAACACCATACCTACTGTGAAGCATGGGGGTGGAAACATCATGCTTTGGGGCTGTTTTTCTGCAAAGGGACCAGGACGACTGATCCGTGTAAAGGAAAGAATGAATGGGGCCATGTATCGTGAGATTTTGAGTGAAAACCTCCTTCCATCAGCAAGGGCATTGAAGATGAAACGTGGCTGGGTCTTTCAGCATGACAATGATCCCAAACACACCGCCCGGGCAATGAAGGAGTGGCTTCGTAAGAAGCATTTCAAGGTCCTGGAGTGGCCTAGCCAGTCTCCAGATCTCAACCCCATAGAAAATCTTTGGAGGGAGTTGAAAGTCCGTGTTGCCCAGCGACAGCCCCAAAACATCCCTGCTCTAGAGGAGATCTGCATGGAGGAATGGGCCAAAATACCAGCAACAGTGTGTGAAAACCTTGTGAAGACTTACAGAAAACGTTTGACCTCTGTCATTGCCAACAAAGGGTATATAACAAAGTATTGAGAAAAACTTTTGTTATTGACCAAATACTTATTTTCCACCATAATTTGCAAAAAAATTAATTTCTTTTTCTCATTTCGTCTGTCATAGTTGAAGTGTACCTATGATGAAAATTACAGGCCTCTCTCATATTTTTAAGTTGGAGAACTTGCACAATTGGTGGCTGACTAAATACTTTTTTGCCCCACTGTATGTTCCTTTATCTGCTCTCCCAGTGCAAAAAATGATGTCCTTCAATCTAGGTTTTACAGTTCTATATCTGCTTCTCTCTATCAAAGAGAGAACTAGACCTGTTCAGCATCTCTGCTCTTTTTTGCTCTCCTTCCATGTTTTCACTCTGTTTTCCAGTTCTGTATCTGCTTTTCTCTATTTAAATGCTCTCTATGCGCTCCCTCTACTTTTCCCTCTATGTTTTCTAGTTCTATCTGCGCTCCAGTGTGTAACTACTCCAGTGTTTGGATTGGTTAGATCCAGATGAAGACAGAACATTGAAAGATACTGTAGTAGTAATGACATGTGTGTGTGATGTCCTGAGCTTCTCGCTCCAGATCTAAGATCAGCTTCCTCTCCACCAATTCTAACATTAACCATTCGTAAGGAAAATGCTAAACTGACCCAAGATCTGTGTCTAAGGGTGCATTCCCCCTACACCGAGCTTCTCTTTTCAGTCCTTCACTATCCATATGTTCTATCGCCCTTTACTCATGTTATTCCCAGTTCCAGTTCCAGTTATATTCCCAGGACAATTATCCCAGTTACACCAGCCATATTCCCAGGACAGTTATCCCAGTTACACCAGTAGGATAACATTGTTTATCTGAGAACAATTTCCATAGTCAACCCAGTCCATTCCAGTGAAAATATCCACATCCAAGCTTTGCATTGTCTCTTAGAAATAGATGGCCTCAAGCACCATTTTGGGCCAATAAGATTTCAGTTCTATTCTCAGCAACCAATCATAGTCAAGCTGTAGAGAGGGCCGTGTTCCATAGCATCTAAATCAACCAATCAATGACTGTTGCAGCAAGCGATCTAATAATATCAGCCGATCCCCCTCCTTAACTGTCCAATTGGTAGCCAGTGTTCAAAGTAGGTGGGGCTTGAAGTATACAAGCCAATGGCTGATGGGAGATGTTGTTTGCTTAGCTCCTTTTTCAAAGGTTCCATCACTTTACTTCCAGTGTTAAACATCCAGAACAACCTCCTTTCTAAGGAGAGTCTCTGTCTGAGATTGTCTATTGTCTTGATATCGCGGTTTAAATAAAGCTAGCAGATTCTTTATAGAACGATACTACATAGCGGTCACCAGTCCATTCTGGGGTGCAAAGATTGACACAGCCTGCAGTAATGTCTGTTAGCATAGCCAGCAGTAGAGTCCAGAAGTGCTGCCCAGTCTCCAGTGTCCGTCCTGAGGTTCCATAGCCAGGCAGTATCCCTCAGTATTCATTAGGGCACAAAATGTTTTAAAAAACAGGAAATTTGGGTTTATTCCATGTCGTGTGTGTCCCTGTTTCAGTCCGTTTTCTTCCGTTTGGTGCCTAATGAACACGACCCTGGGTGGGCCCGGCAGACACAGTCGACCCAGTTGCCTGTAGAAGAGAGGTAGAGGAGTTAGATAGAGTCTCTCATTCTCAAGCTTTTCATTCTCTCCCCCTCCATACTATGCCTCACATTTTAATATCTACACCCTCGATTTATCTTCCTTTCGCTCCCTCTTTCTCTCTTCCTCTGTCTTTCTTACCTTTCCATCTGCTAGTCTGCCTCCCCCCTCTCTCCCCCCTCCTCCCTCCCTCCTCCTCCTCCCTCCCTCCTCTTCCCTTACCATCTCTCTACATGATCATGGTTCGGAGGGCAGCCTTGCTGATGCGGCTCCGGTGTTTCCTCCTCCTGCGTCCGCGGGGAAGGGCCGGTCTGAACGGGCCCTGGGGCGGCTTGGGGGGAGGGGACGGGGTGCTGGGGGACCACCCTGGGGCCCTGCTGGAGGACAATGTGGGGGGCACTGGACGAGAGAGAGAGGAGAGAGAGGTGGAAGAGGGAGAGAGAGAGGAGAGAGAGAGAGAGAGAGAGAGAGAGAGATGCATTGTGTTAGAGAACATAAAATAGTCAAGGACAGTGTAATCTAATCACCTCTGAGGCGTCTGTAACAATGTCTGTAACTCCCATCACGTTTGTGACCGCTAGGAACCTGTTTTAACAGGAAGCGGAAGTTCAGGTCCCATGTTGCAGGGGGAGCGAAAGAATGACAGTACACATATGCTCATATAATCATACATGTGGTCTACAACAGTCAGGACCGCAACAGAAAACAGGTCGACTTCCTCTAACAGCCTCTTCCCCTAACGTCAATTCTCACAGGCATACATAGTTACTGACCCACAACATACACACGTGCACATACACACACATACACACACACAAAAACAAATTCCCAAATTCCCAGTACCTGGTCTTTGTGTGGTTGTGGTTTGTGTTCGAGACTGATGATGGTGACGATGATGATGGTCTTGATGAGGAAGATGAGGATGAGGAGGATGATGCTGTTGTTTCTGGCCTAGTTCTCTCTGTAAGAGTTCTAGAAGTTTCTTCCTGCTCTCCTCCTCTGCTACAGAGTCACCCTGATTGGTCAACTCTGAGCCTCTGTGTTTGTGATTGGTCGACTCTGAGTGTCTTTGTTCCTGATTGGACAGCTTTGTCGGGCTGTGTCGCTCTTTATCATCCTCCTTTCTGTGATTGGTTACTTCTGTCGCTGCCTGTCTCTGACTGGTGACCTCTGTATCCTTTAGTGCGTCTCTATTGGCCACCTCTGTGCTTGAGTCATTATCATCGGTCGGTTCTGTGTTGCTGTGGACCAGTTCTGGTTTGTGATTGGCCGGTTGTTTTGTGTCAGGTGGTCCGCTGCTGTCGGATTGGGGAGCGTTGTGTTTGTACTGAGTCCTGAGCTCTGGCTCTTGGCTGTATGGTTGGTACTGTTGTTGATGTTGCTGTTGTTGTTGTTGATGATGTTGTTGATATTGTTGCTGTTGCTGTAGATATTGCTGTTGTTGTTGGTAGTACTGTTGTAGTTGTTGTTGTCTTTCTATCTCCTGTGTCCTCTCTGTGTTGTCAATGTGTTGCCTCTCTCCTGTGTTGGGCTGTGTGTCAGTGTGTGTGTCAGTGTGTGTGCGGTGGGGTGTTTGTGACCCTCTCTCCTCCCCTCTCCCCCCCTCATACCCACTGCCATGCCCTATAGGGTGCTCAGAAGAGGGACCCGTCTGAGTGTGTGTGTCTGTGTGTGTCCCTACTTGTGTGTGTGTCCCTACCTGCGTCCCTGCCCCTGCCATTGGGTGTGTCTGTGTGTGTGTCCCGGCCAGTGTGTGTCTCCCAGGCCCGGTCCCCACCAGAGTGTGTGTCCGTGGCTGTGTGTGTGACAGCGTGTACTTGTTCTGCCACTGTCTTTCCAGCTGCCCCCTGTCATCCACATGGAACCTCTGATTGGCCTTCATTTCGTCATGGCGATGGAGGTCTTCCTTGGAGAGGGAGGGGGGTTTGGGGGTGAGTCGGGGGGGAGGAGGGGGGAGGGAGGTGGACCTGGCCGCAGCTGAGGGGTGTGTCTGGCAGCGGCAGGAGGCGTGGTCTTCCACTGAGATCACCGCCTTGTCGTAGTGGGGTCTCTTATCGATGTACTGGATCCTTGTTACCTGGGGGGGGAGAAAGGTTGCTTGTAAATCTGATGAGGTGATATGTCTACTGGACATATCCATAAATGTTTATATATATAAGCCTACTAATGTCAGTGTAGCTTTGATTAGGTGTGTAAAATTTGTATAGGTATATACATGTGTGTACACAGGTGTAGATGTACCTGGAGATAGTGTATATAGGTGTATACTGTATGTACCCGTAGATAGTGTATATAGGTGTATACTGTATGTACCCGTAGATAGTGTATATAGGTGTACATGTACCCGTAGAGAGTGGATATAGGTGTATATGTACCCATAGATAGTGTAGACAGGTGTATATGAACCCGTAGAGAGTGGATATAGGTGTATATGTACCCGTAGATAGTGTAGACAGGTGTATATGAACCTGTAGATAGTGTATACAGGTGTATATGTACCTGTAGATAGTGTACACAGGTTTATATGTACCTGTAGATAGTGGACATAGGTGTATATGTACCTGTAGATAGTGTATATAGATGTTTATGTACCTGTAGATAGTGTATACAGGTGTATATGTACCTGTAGATAGTGTATACAGGTGTATATGTACCTGTAGATAGTGTATACAGGTGTATATGTTCCTGTAGATAGTGGACATAGTTGTATATGTACCTGTAGATAGTGGATATAGGTGTATACTGTATGTACCCATAGATAGTGTATATAGGTGTACATGTACCTTTAGATAGTGGATATAGGTGTATACTGTATGTACGTGTAGATAGTGTATACAGGTGTATATGTACCTGTAGATAGTGTATATAGGCTTATACTGTATGTACCTGTAGATAGTGTATACAGGTGTATTTGTACCTGTAGATTGTGTATATAGGTGTATACTGTATGTACCTGTAGATAGTGTGTATAGGTGTATACTGTATGTACCTTTAGATAGTGTGTACAGGTGTATATGTACCTGTAGATAGTGTATATAGGTGTATATGTACCTGTATATAGTGGATATAGGTGTATATGTACCTGTAGATAGTGTATATAGGTGTATATGAACCTGTAGATAGTGTATATAGGTGTATACTGTATGTACCCATAGATAGTGTATATAGGTGTATATGAACCTGTAGATAGTGTATATAGGTGTATATGTACCTATGATAGTGTATATGTACCTGTAGATAGTGTATATAGGTGTATATGTACCTGTAGATAGTGTATATAGGTATAAATGTACCTGTAGATAGTGTATACTGTGTAAGTGTGGGGACACACTGCAGTAGCTGGTTATGTGTGTACACTTTTAGAAAAAAAGGGTTCCAAAGAGGTTCTTCAGCTGTCCCCATAGGAGAACCCTTTTTGGTTCAATTCGTTCTTCAAAGGGTTCTCCTATGGTTGTAGATAGCATAGGTGTATATATATACCTGTAGATATCGTGTCTGAGTAACCGTGGGGACGCACTGTAGCATTCTGGTGTTACAGCAGCCAGAGCAGCGCTGCACCTCCACACATGGCGGCCACAACAGGAAGTTGGCGTTGCGTCGGTCAAGCATGGCTCTGGTGACCTCCATGACCTCTGTCCTGACCTTACACACCGCCTGTTGGGCTGGCTGGGCATCTACTGGGGGAGGAGGGGAGGGAGGGAGAGAGAGAGGGGGAGGATGTTAGACTACATCATGACCTCTGTCCTGACCTGTACACTTTCAGAAAAAAAAGAGTTCCAAACGGGTTCTACGTCTGTCCCCATAGGAGAACACTTTTTGGTTCCAGGTATTGTAGAACCCTTTTGGCTTCCATGTAGAACCCTCTGTAAAAATGGTTCTTACTACCTGGAACCCAAAAGGTTTCTACCTGGAATAAAAAGGTTTCCCAACTGCAACCAAAAAGGGTTCTTCAAAGGGTTCTCCTATGGGGACAGCCGAAGAACCATTTAAGGTTCTAGATGGCACCTTGTTTTCTAAGAGTGTACAACACCTGCTGGGTCTTCACTGGAGAGAGATTATGGTTATTATTCTTAAATGAATGTGTTCCTTGAATTGAATTCAAATCGAGGGAGACAGATGGAGATGGAGGTGGGAAGAAATAGAGAGAAACAGAGAGAGAGAGAGAGAGCAAGAGAGAGAAAAAGAGAGAGGGAGAGCGAGAGAGAGAAAGAGAGAGAAAGAGAGACAGAGAGAGACAAAGGGACAGGTAGAGTAGACAGACTAACCTAGGTTTCTCCTATATCTTCCATGGGTGTAATTTGAATGAATCTCATTGGCCGATGGTTCATCTGGCTCCACCTCTAAAAGCAAGAAAAGAAAGTAGAGAAAGAGAGGGAAGGAAGAAGAGAACATAGGAATGTTAAGTAATTCAGTCAACCACCTGTATTCAACCATCTTTTCTCTGTTCTACTGTGCAAAGTGTGTATTGTGAAAGTAACTTTGTAAATGATGCATTGTATGCATGGCTTTCTATAAAGTCCTCTTTGCTTGGTGATTACTGTCATAGTGACTAACTTTAAGAGTCTGAGTGTGTTAGTCTGGGTCGGAGAGATCATCATTGTTCACCACACAAAGGAAATTGCTTTATTTTCTAAAACAATCACAGTCTATTTATTGCTGCAATTTGTCTGAGCTGTCGGGAATGTGTGTGACTGGAGATTTGAGTGTTTAAATATAGTGTTGTGTGTGCGTGTGTGTGTGTTCCTAGGGCGTCATATCTTGCCGTGTTAGGCATAATGGTCTATAATTAACTAATAGATGTCTGTGTTTGTGTCTCGATAGATGTTTATGATATAGAACAGATATTGCATTGTGCCTTATTGTATTTCCAGTCTACAGTTCTGTAGTCTAGACTATTCTCTTTACTTTCTCTCAAATAGCTATTCTTTCCTAACTGTGATGCAATCTTTCCCTTTCTCCTTTCCCTCCATAGACGAGAATGGGCCTGGCTAAAACCACCACAACCACATGTTCAACTGGCTTTGATCTGTCTGACTATATGGCTATTAGTGGGAAAGATAAGTGTCTGTCAGTCAAACTGTCTATGTATTATATGTCTAGGACAGTGTGTGTGTGTGTGTGTGTGTGTGTGTGTGTGTGTGTGTGTGTGTGTGTGTGTGTGTATCTAGGACAATATTCTCAGTGTTGTGAGGTCAGAGAAGAACTGGCTAAACATAGCTGGCCTTTGTGTGTGTGTAGGGTGTTGTACGGTGATCACACACACACACACACACACACACACACACACACACACAAACACATATGGCCTTGTCATGTGTCTGAGTCTCTCTCTACTAGTCTAACTCTGTAACTCTGCTGGCTCTCTCTCTGGGCCTGCCTCACTACTGCTGCTGCAGCTATCCCATGTAAATATTGCCATAACCAGTCAGCACACACACACTTTCACACACACGGACACAGAAGCATACACACGCAAACACACCCTCCGCTACATTCCTATCATGCCAACCCTGCTGGGCCACACCTGCATGCTCGCCTCCTTCCCATCTCTCCTGTTATTACTGCTATTATAGGAGTGTGTGTGTGTGTGTGTGTGTGTGTGTGTGTGTGTGTGTGTGTGTGTGTGTGTGTGTGTGTGTGTGTGTGTGTGTGTGTGCAGACTGTTTATGACCATATTTCTATGGGATAGCAGCAGTGAGGTAGCAGCAGCAGTGAGATAGCAGCAGTGAGGTAGCAGCAGCAGTGAGATAGCAGCAGTGAGGTAGCAGCAGCAGTGAGATAGCAGCAGTGAGGTAGCAGCAGCAGTGAGATAGCAGCAGTGAGGTAGCAGCAGCAGT